>CAIGRL010125545.1:0-10586 GCA_903798325.1 Fraxinus xanthoxyloides | reverse complement strand
ATATAGGGTATAAATGGAAAAACATAGTAAAATTTAATACTCTAACTATACTAACTACCATTTCTTATTCTGTGTGAAAATAACCATAGGACTATCTTTTTGGGACGAATGGAGTAATACATTTTTTTTGGTTTTCGGGAAAAAGTTTTTCCCATGGGTTTGGTGGGAAAAAATTTCTAGGTATTTTTTTTTTTTGGCAATTGAAAAAATCATATCCCTATTGTAATAAATTATATCCCTTTAGTGGACAATTTTCATGGAAAACAAAGCCAAACGAATATCAAAAGATCCAAAATTTCAATATTTTTTTAGGTGAAAAATTATAATAATCAAATACAATTAATTGACAATTTCCTGTAAAAACAAGTTCTAGGCAATTCAATTTACTGGAATTTATTTTCTTTCCACCCAAATTCTATTCTTTCAATCAAACGGACCTTTATAGCAGAATGTGACTCTTTCTTTACCAACCACTATATGATAATATGGACAAACAAGAAAAAGTAAATATAAGGAAGAAATATATATCCGTTCTATTAACATCTTTTAGCAACCAATTTTAAAAATAATTTATTCACATGTTTTGTGAGAAATATGAAGGTAATTTAATATTTAACATTATTGATTCTCGTTTAAACTTATATGTTTATTTCTTTTAAATATATTTTTATAATGTCGATAGGTAAATCACGGATTAAAACCGAACCAACCTGCAAATATGGTTTGATTTGGAAATTTGGTTTGAAAAATAAAATGGTTTGGTTTGATTTGAAATTTGAAATGATTTGAGTTGAAAATATGGCACAAACCGCCCAAATCGAACCGCGTTCACCCCTAGTATGCTCTGCTATACCTTCAAATATAGTTTATTAAATTATAACGTAAAAGGAAGTAATAATGAATATATTGATTTTATCTTAAAATTGTAATTTTTTTCTATATATCTTTGAAAATCTAGTAAGATATTTACATTTATTATTTATAATATATACTTCTAAATAATAAAGCTGTAGAATAACTAATATCTGAATGTCTTCTCAGTTTTTTTTAGTACTTCATACTTTTCTACAATTCATTATTTTCATAACAATTATTCTACAGCTTTATTATTTTCGTAAGTTTTTCTAATATTTGAATTTGACATTTTGTAATTTAATTAATTTAATGATTTATTGTTTTAAATTATTATATTGATACTTCAGAATTAATATAAATGGAAAATAATTTTTTATAACGTGAAATTTAGGCCTTGTTTGATTTGGGTTTATTTTTCATGGAAGATGGAAATTAAATTTCATTTCCACATTTTTGCATGTTTGATCGACTAAATTTTTCATGGAATTAGTTTTCCACATTTTCTTGGTTTTTGAGGAAAAACTTTTTCCATGGCTTGGGTGCGAAAAGTTTTTCTAGGTAACTTTTTTTTTCTGGGCAATTGAAACAAATTCTATCTCCAATTGTAACAAATTATATCCCTTTAATGAACAATTTCCATGAAAAACAAAGCCGACGAAGACCAAAAAATCCAAAATTTCAATATTTTTCAAGTGAAAAATTATATCAATCAAATACAATTAATTGACAATTCCCAATAAAACAATTTGTAGGCAATTCAATTTACTGAAATTAATTTTCTTTCCATTCAATTCCATTCTTGCAATCAAATGGACACTTATAATTCAGATTGTATAATTCCTCGAAAAATATTTACGTTTAAATCTGAAAACCTTCGTTAACTATTCTTCTCTTATTTCTTTCTTTTGTATTGATGAATTAACTATTTTTTGCTATGTCAAATAAAGAAATTTTAATTTATTGAGCCTTTTGGCACAATCGAGTCGTTAACTTCATTTTGAATCTATCAATGGACCATAGCTTGTCTATCATTTCACTACCATAGAGATAGTGGCCATATTATTAAAAATGGGTTTTGTGCCAATACTCGAAAATGATAACTTATTATTTATTTGCGTTTCGATCTATAGTTTTCAGTCAAACTTTCACTTTACAAGTATTATTCATTTGTTATCTAACCCGCATATCTCGTAGAACTCATTATCTTTCTTATAAATTTACTTATATAATGAAACCGAAACACGCATGTTCTAATTATACGTAAGAAAAACGAATTTCACATTTATGTTTAAACTAGACAAACCTATTCTATTTAGGGACTGTTTGATACGACTCAAAATCGAATTAAAATTGAAAATATAAATGTTATTGGGTCTCATTCGTCTAATAAAAGTCAACAATAACGCCTAGTTTTTCAATTTTAATCTCTACCAAACACTCTCTTAGTATTTCTTTGATAAAATTTAAGTTTTATCAATTTTCAACTAATCAAATTTCAATTTTAACAACATATTCTATGTGACGAATAATTTTTATCAATTTTTAAGCATACATTCTGCGAATTTTTTTATCAAAGAACTTGTCAAACAACATCGTGGTGATACATACATTTGATGTCTTAAAAGGGCGCCAATTTTAATACGAAAATCATATTTAAGGTGTGTCTGACCTACATTATTTTGGAAGAATGTATTCTGAAATAATAAATTGGTGAAGAATGTATGGTTGAAAAAGAAGAAAAAATTTTGATGTGATAAAAAATATTATTTTATTGAAGAATGTATGATTGAAAATAAATATAAGAATGAAAATGAAAATTTTAATGTGTACTAAATATGAGCTTATTCATAATATGTAACTATATGTATTTTTCAACTTCAAAAAAGTGTTTGTTTGAGAAATTTTTTCTAAGATTTTACAATCGGTTAAAATTAAATTTTAACAACATATTTTATGGAATTGATAATTTTTATCAACTTTTTAATAGTATATTTCGTGAATTTTAATTTTTCAAACAACTCCTAAATATAATTAATTAATTATTGAGAATTTTATATACACTCGCAGCCAAACAGAACCTATTCTTGTTCGAATTATCTGCTACATTTTCTTCTCAGGCAAAAACCACCAAAAACCCCTCTCTCTCTCTCTCTCTCACGCACAGGCCACAGCATCAGATAAGAAGTATAATGCAAGCTTCCATATTCTCATTCCACGCTTCACCCCCAACACTGCCCATTAGCACCTCTTCCTTTTCCTTGAAAACCTATCAACCGAATACTCTATTCTTGACCTCCACCATTAGCAAGAGAGCACTCCCTCCCTTATCAACTCACACGAGAAAACTGCTCTGCAAACCCCCTTCTGGGAAATATGTCAGAGAAGACTATCTTGTGGTATTTACTTATGCATAAAGACATACACTTTTACTTATATTTGCCCATTACAAAGTTGATTTAATTTATCGAAATTTCTCTTCATTTTAGTTCTGGGATTTGGTTTTTTTGTCAATTAAAGAACTAATTGGATAGATAATTAGTGCTAATATTTATAGCTTCATAGAATAGGCAGCTGGTAGTTTATTTTCTTGACCATTAAATAAAAGAGGAGGAAAAATCTATTTGGGTGTTGGGCATTTTTATGTTTGCTGAAATGTTTGATTCGCTTTCTCTATCATTATTTGATCTGGCAGAAAAAGTTGTCTGCACAAGAAGTGCAAGACCTGGTGAAGGGAGAGAGAAATGTACCATTGATAATTGATTTCTACGCGACATGGTGTGGTCCTTGTATTTTGATGGCTCAAGAACTTGAAATGGTATGTTTTGATCTTTACATGATTTTTTCGGATATGATTAGAGAAATAAGTTTCCTACACGTTCTTCATGCGACAGGTTCTGCCTATTTTATACTCATATAATTTATCTGTGTATGCTTTAAAATATAGGATTGGTTGTACTTATTGCACACTTATAATTGGTGAATAATTGAATTTGGTGTCACTGATGACACAAAGTAACAATGTTCATGCACCAATTTGAAGAAAAAATACAAATGATTAAGGGCAATGGTTGGGAGATTTTCATATGATTCCTTTCACTGATTTCTTGGCACCTGGAGTGCGCTTTCTAAAATTTAAATGTTTTCTAGAGTATCTTCTGACAACTTTTCTTCAATTTCTGTTAAACTTCTTTGTAAATCTATGTATTTACAATACAGTGCACTTCTATTCTATCTAAGCTTCCAATATTTTTGGATTGCTAGTATGCATATCATAAGGATTTTGCACTAGCCACCAGCAGAACAGTTCTTGTATCCTGGAATGTTTGTCATTGCTAAATGCAATAGCAACCTCAGAGATGTGTTCTAACATCAGAAGTTAGCTAACAAAGGCATCAGTTGTTCTTGAGCCATACTAGAAATGTTATACTGATGAAGCCAATTAATCCTCATCCACATTTTCCGTCTGCCTGGGCTTGAGGCCCATGTATTACAACTTTAAATTCAGATTGCAAGTCAATTTGTACGCAATTACTACAGTTGTGAAATTAAAATCCTTCTTAATATCGTATCTTTTTTTATAGAATTTGTTCAAGTAATGCTTCGTATTTGCACTGGGATGATGTCCTCTTCACAAGAACTTACAAATTTCAGGTTTAATAATGAAAACATGATTTGCATTCTTATACAAGGATTGTTGCTTCAAATGCAATTCTATACACACATATAGCGACTATTGACTAAATGGAAGAATATAGATGAGAATACGTTTAAAAATCTCGAAATTCACCATGGCTCAACGAGCTTTAAGCTCGTCAAAGCTAAGAGTTATACAAGGCAAGTTCAGCGCATTTTTAAGCTCGTGGATCTCAAGTTTATAAGTATAAAATAAAATGTAACTGATGAAGCTGCTTGAGCTCGACTTAGATTTGAATGGTCAAAAGCTCATGGTAGTTCAACTCCAAAAATAACCATGTCCAGCTTGAGCATTTTTTCAAAGCATGTTTCTAAAGTGTTTATAAACTGTCTAAATTATAAATAGATAGACATGAGTAGTGAACAAATAAGTAGTATTTGTGGGTCTCTCAAAATGTGTGAATAAAAAATGTGTTTATAGACATGAGCCAAACATAGGCTTAAGACTCCGTTTGGCTTAGACTCATCTATGATAAAAAGTAGTTTATTTACAACTTTGGGATCATTATTGCTTATTCTCTATCGTTTTAGAAATAACTGAAGTATAGAAGAGATGCAGAAGATTATATTGATACATTAACACTATTTTCAAGAATTATAGAATGATAATATCTTTGTGCATGACCTCATCAATACTTAGTTCAGTCTACTGCAAAATATTTAGTACATTAGATGTGAAGTTCTGCATTTGTATACCATTAGGGTTATATCAACTAAATAAGAAGAGCTATTTCTCTTCAAATTAACTTTTTCTATTACTCATCAGTCAAATTTTCTTTTCGATAACCTGCAGCTTAATGTTCAGTTTTTTACTCAATTGCATAGGCATACTCCTCTATTTAGTTTGCTTCTGTTTAAAATGAACTGTGCAATTGTTACAGTGCAGGGATGCATGCTACAATATAGGTTGTATTGGAGAAATTGTCCAAGCAGTTAATTTACCAAGCCAACTTAGATGCGTGCACACATTCATAATTTTCTCATGCTCCAATGTGTTGCACACACATTTATAATTGTGTTTTTGCATTAGGAGTTTGTCAAACTAGGTTACATAACAAAAGATAGCAAATATATTTCTATTTCTTTGGTCAAAATTTACTTTTCATTGTAATGTAAGAGATCACTTTTTCATATCTTAGCTGCATGTAGATTTACATTTTGGCTGGTTTGTGGAATACAGTTCCATAAGTTCTTTAGAGGTGACATTTGTTAATATAAAGCTGATTTAGCTCTGATGCAGCCTTGCATTAGGACTTCATTCTCGTAATGCATTGGAGAGTCGGCAATGCCAACTTATAAATATGAATTGTGAGTTTAAGTTGTAACTTGATTAGTTATTTTGGGACAAGTAGAAAAATTATCCCATGTCATTACTTGTTAAGAGACGTGAATAGAAGTCAATGATATAGCAATTTGATTTTGTATGTTTGCTGCTAATTTGTTTGCATATAATGATCTTCTTGAGATCTTTAGTTAGCTTTAACATTAAGTTTGATCCACTTCCACAGCTTGCTGTTGAATATGAAACCAATGCACTAATAGTGAAGGTTGACACAGATGATGAATACGAATTTGCGCGTGACATGCAGGTAATATTCTCTTGCTGTTATTTTCTTTTCCTTTTCCCTTTGACCTGAATTTGTACTCGGAAGAAATTTTTGATAGAGATATTATGTGTTGTCCATCTGCCCCAACACCAAATACACCACTTAGAATTTGATTATTAACTCCATCCCATAAATATAAGCTTGTTTCTGTTTTCACACAGATTAAGAAAAAGTAATTAATATAGTCGGAAATATAAATTTTTCTTACATTTTCATAATATACCCATTCATTAAATAATGGTTTAAATATGATTAGTTTATATTTGTTGATAACAAGATACATTAAATAGGGGTATATTAAAAAACTAAAAATTATTAATACTTTCAATAAGGAAAATGACCTATAATTTGGGACAGATGAAAAAGCAAACCAAGCCAATATTTACGGGACGGATGTAGTATTATTTAACATTCCAAGCAGTATATTTGTTTTACATTTGTCCATGAGGTAATTTTATGAAGGCTAATAATTATTTCATCTGATTCTATGTCACTAGTCAATGCTATCACTAACAGTATCTCCTTTGAGAAGTTAGTTCAAATAAAACTGGTGTTTCCTTGATACTTGGGAGGAGGATTGGGGTTAAAACACCCATATTCACTAAACTTTTCGCAAAATTGACCATCATGAAATTTTGTTAAAGATCTAGCGACCATCCATGTATTTAATCCAATGACTTGTGGTAATATCTATATTGTCAAGATTACATAGTAAGAAACTGAAAGGTAAAGCAAACTTGTTACAGGTTCGAGGACTACCAACATTGTACTTTATTAGTCCGGATCCAAATAAAGATGCGATTAGAACAGAAGGCCTCATCCCAACACAGATGATGCGAGACATAATCAACAATGAAATGTGACAGGATGTAACCATAGCTGCTGCTTTATTTAGCATCCTTGCTCTAGCTAGCTGTATTCTGTGAGGATCTGCAGAAACAGTTCCAAGTTGAATATAATTCTTTGGTATTATGTAAAAGAACATTGTTCTCTTTTGCTTTATATTTATTCATTTTCTTGTAGGGCTAGTTGTTGTATTCCGAAACTAGTTACAGCATACTAGTAACAATTTACATATTTGGTTCAAATGATGTGCCTCGTGTTATAAATATGCAGGGGGTGTTAAGTAGGCTGAATTGAGCCGAGCCCATCCGCTCCCCGACCTTGCGAGCGAGTTCGGACTCGCAAATGGGGCAAGTGGAGCACAAGTTGGCTCGTTTCCAAATATCTTTGCTCGTCTCTCCCATCATTTCTTTCTTTAATAAGAAACCGACAATTGCATTTTTATCCCCCGAAGTGTAAAGAAATGGTGAGCAAAAAATTATATTTTGTCAAAAGATTTTATTATGAGAATTATAAAATCGTAAAAACCCTAGTCTTTTATTCGAATTTAGGATCGATTATATGATATGTAAATGGAGTTAAACTTAGTATACAAATTAATGTTTCGAGTACAATATTTGTAAAATTAATGAAATAAATATAATTTAATGACAAAAAAAAGAAATTAATTATATTTATAATAATTTCTTCAGAGTCTACAATTGCAAAACAGAAATCATGTCATAAGGCGACCATCTTCTTGAGGTTATTGCGACAGAGAAACATGTGCTTCTTTTCAAATTGTGACTACATAGGTCAACATTGGATACTGATATGTTTTGCATTCTATAATTGAAGTAAATTGAAGAAGTGGGTCACTACTAACGTCTCATCATGTGAAAGTGTTCCAAGAACTAGTTTTCATACATTTCAAACTAGGTAAAGTTAAATTTGTATATTTTGAATCGGGGTACGAATTACACTATTCTACATTTCTGCCTTGTAACAAGGATAAATTTGTTTCAATGTAAAATTTAATTTATTTTAAAGCAATTGAAAGCAATGTTCAGCTACACGTAATTTGAGACAGGATCAAACACTATTACTAGAAATAAAAATAAGAGTGATGCTACAAGTACATAGATGTACACATAAAGGTTCACATAATAATCGCAAGCGAAGCTCACAATCACAGCAAGCAGCAGGCGCTTCTTCAAGTGTTTATCCAGTTAACATGGTTGATTTGTCGAGGTTTAGTAATGAATTGAGCTTTTCACCTACACCACTTGCTCAGGTGCCAGGTTTGAATCAGCAGCCACTAATGTTGGCATGTCTCATTAAATGAAGCACAGAATATACAGTTTTTATCAATTTCCAAGTATTGCAGTTTATCCTTGGTGAGCAGTTTGGCGTGAGCACCTAGCCAAAGTGTGAATGAGTGTTTTGGAGTGATAGAGTGTTTCCAAACATCATTAGCCCAGCAATAAATATTACCTTTAGGCCTGAAGCAATCATAGGCCTTGTTCACGCAGAAACCATCTCCAGCAGACCCCGAGAACTGACCATAAAACTGTTCGGAAATAGCGGTAGCGTGCTGGCTGAACTGGTGCTGTGCAAAAACCAGCCTGAAATTATTTCTGATTTCGAGCAGTTTCTTGAAGAGAGGTGAGTGATCTATCATTTGCATAATATCCCAGATGTTCATTCCTTTAAGGTAAATTTGGTTCACCCAACGGACCCAAAGTGTATCCTTTTTCATGTGAATATTCCATAAAACCTTAGCTAGCAATGCAGAATTCCAACTCCTTAAATCTCTGAATCCGAGCCCTCCTTCATTTCTAGGCAAGCACACCTCCTTCCAAGCCACTAAAGGTTTTTTAGAGCCCCAAAGGAAATTCCGGCATAGGCTAATAATTCTAGATATAACGGTGGACGGGATAGGGAGCAAGGATAGCCAAAAACATTCAACGCCTTGAAGCACCGCTCTAATCAATTCCACTCTTCCGGCATAAGACAAGGAGGAGCAAGTCCAGGCATTAATATAAGCTGTTATTTAAGGTGCATAACAGCTTACTTTAAGCTTTTCCGAGGCAAGGGGTATACCCAGATATCGAAATGGCATGGTACCTCTCGGTATGTTGATGATTTCTTGAATTAATTCCAGTTCATGTCCATGAATTCCAGCCGAGAAGAAGCTGGATTTGAGGTTGTTCATTTTCAGCCCCGAAGCATTCCCAAACCTTTCCAAGCAATCAATCAAAATTTTGGCCGAAGGGACATCACCTCTAGCAAATAACATGAGATCATCCGCAAAGGCAAGGTGAGTGATTTTGAGTGTCCCACATTTAGGATGGAAGTTAAAATCACTGTCCTTTGTAGCATCGTTGATCATTCTGGAGAAATATTCAATGCATAAAACAAACAAAAATGGAGAGAGTGGGTCACCTTGCCGTAGTCCCTTCTTTCCTTTAAAAAAACCATGTATACCTCCATTCAATGCAACGGAGTAAGATGTAGTGGTAACACACTCCATAATCCAACCAATAAATTTTCCAGGAAAATTTAATCCCTCCAAGACTTGTTCCAAAAAATTCCAGTCCACCGAATCATATGCTTTCCGGAGGTCCACCTTAAGTAAGCATCTAGGTGCAACTCTTTTGCGGTTGTATTGCCTCATGAGCTCTTGGGCAATATGAATATTTTCCATCATACTACGTCCCTCAACGAAGGCCGATTGGGCTTCCCCAAGATTGGCCTAAGTCTAGCGGCAAGTACCTTAGCTATGACTTTATAGAATACATTACAGCAGGAAATGGGTCTGTAATCTCCCACCATTGTTGCATGGGAAGATTTAGGTACTAAGGCAATAACCATGTGGTTTAATTGCTTGAGTAGGGACCCCGAGCTAAAAAATTCCTTCACCGCTCCAATAAAATCCGATTCAATAATACCCCACGCCTTTTTGTAGAAACATGATGTGTATCCATCCGGACCCGGTGATTTGTCTTCCCCGATGTCAAAAAGAGCTTCTTTGATTTCTAGGTCCGAAATTTCCCTCAAGAGATAAAGACCATGCTCCTCGGATACCAAAGGTCCCTGTAAAAGTAAATTCTGCTCAACTGGGGAATTTGGGCAGTTTTCACCTAAAAGTGACTGGTAAAAATTCGTGAACTCCTTAGCGACATCGTCTTGCGATGTAGTGTAGTTTCCGTCCTCTTTCAACACTAGCAATGCAGTTCCTTCTATTGTTTCTCTTTACTAAATCATGAAAAAATTTAGCAGCCACTAATGTTGTCTGGTGGGAAAGAGGATTTGGGGGCATTGGCACAGTTGGAATATAGTGTGAAGAAGCTCAAAAGTCCAAAAGCTACACCTCGTTCCGCTTTAAACAAGGACCAAGCTGATTCAGCTTTTCATTCCTTGGCTGATTGGTTGTACGAGTCATGTGGGTCGGTGTCATTTTGCAGTATTGAGCATCCCGAGTTCTAGGCTTTTCTAAAACAGGTTGGCTTGCCTGCAGTCTCTTCAAGGGAATTTTCGAGTGCAAGGCTCGATTCTAAGTTTGAGGCAGCAAGAATGGGGTCGGAAACTAGAATTAGGGATGCAGAC
>CAIGRL010125532.1:0-18176 GCA_903798325.1 Fraxinus xanthoxyloides | reverse complement strand
AAAAAAAAAAAAAATGAAAAAAGATTATTCTATCCTCATCCATAAACAAACAAAAAATATAAAATAAAAGAGAGATTTTTTTTTTTTAAATTTCTTTTCTTTCTCTTTCAATTTATTTACATAAGAACTTAAATGCTCAAATTTATAGATACGCACGTCATTGTCAACTACTTCTGAGCTATACTTAGTAATGTTACATTTTTAGGCAACATCCGAATGTAGCAATCCCAAATCATACAGCTAGCTAAAAGTGTGGATTTCTCGATTGGTAAACCGCTCAAGGTAACATGTCGATTGTCATAATTAGCAATATCCACAAACATTAGTGATAATTTATCTATTCGCCATCAACCCAAATATTAAAAAAAAAAAGATCCCTTAATATAAGTAGTCTTATCACTCGTCGTAGAGAATAAAAGCTACATCCGTAAACAAAAAAATTGTAACCATATAAAGCAGCCAAACGTATTGCAACATAAGTTGCAGACAACCAAATACATCTTTTTTACTACTAGTATGAAGTGCACGACCGACCACTGTAGTTAATGCAATCTAACATTCTTTTCGGTTGGTAATGACGTAAAATTACGATTTTCTAAACAGGTAAATATTTAAATAATTTCATAATTTCGCTTAAACACTTTGATTAAGGTAATATATAAAAATAGATGAATAGTTTAAACTAAAACAAGTAATCACTTCAATAATTAATTTACAAACCAAAAAAAGTTCGTTAATTGAACCAAATAGACAAAATAATGAATCACCTCACCACATTCATGTGGTCTACAACCATGCGACGTACGTAAAATCCAACGGCTCAAGAACTCAGTGTATGCGGATAATTAACGGTCAGAACAAATCGCCTCTGGCAAATCCAACGGCTCAAATCTTCCTTCTCCATTCCCCCACCACAATCTCTGCTTCTCTGAATGAATCAATCCACTCAAAATATATGTATCTGTAGATATGATTCTGCGTGCTCAATTCGATTTTCTTTATGAAGCTTTTTCTTCATAAATTATGGCCACAATTGAACCCTTGCCTCCAATCATTCACAAACAATTTACCATGTATACTTACCACAATCCCAATTATTTATACAGATATAGCTTCTTCTGCAATCGGTTTAGAGCTTTACATGCAAATCCCTGTCGTTTAGTTCACAATTCCGCGTCGTTTAGGTTACAACCTAGGGTTTCCAAGTTTCATCTTTGGTCAGGATTTTTGTCGAATAGCCAGAAGCGATACTTTGATTACACGAGAATTTACGCTAATAGTTCTTGTGAACACGATACTGATTCCACGGACAAGGCTGAATCCCAGGGGCAAGAAAACAAGGAATCGTCGGGTTCGAGACCGGGTTCAAGCAGGAAGAAGGAGGAGGGGAAGAATAATTGGCGGTGGTTAAAGGGGAATAAACAATGGCGATGGCAACCTATAATTCAAGCGCAAGAGATTGGTGTTTTGCTTGTACAGTTAGCGATAGTGATGTTTGTGATGAGGTTGCTTCGACCTGGGATTCCATTGCCTGGTTCCGATCCTCGGACTATTACAACGTTTGTGAGCGTTCCATACAGTGAGTTTCTGAATAAGATAAATAGCAACCAGGTGCAGAAAGTGGAGGTTGATGGGGTCCACATCATGTTTAAGTTGAAAAAGGATGCCATTAATACTGGAAGTATGGAGAGTAGTGATGAACTGAATAGTAAGTTTCAGGACTCAGATTCTTTGTTAAGGAGCGTGAACCCCACAAAGAGGATTGTGTACACAACAACAAGGCCAAGCGACATCAAAACGCCGTATGAGAAGATGGTTGAGAATGATGTAGAGTTTGGTTCCCCTGATAAGAGGTCTGGAGGGTTCTTGAATTCTGCATTGGTGAGTTATTATTACTCTTTTCATTTCTGGTAATTTGCTTGTTAACTGATTTATGTTTATGAAGTTATGTTTTTTTTTTTTCTTTTTCTTTTTTGCATTTCTATAAAGATCTCTGTCTTTAGTTATCTATGAATTAGGGCATGGCAAGCCTATGCATTACTACTTGTAGTATAAAGTTTGGTTCTTTTGCTTGTTCTTATGTTTTTCAATGCTATGAACTAAACAAGATGGTGAATTTACATTTATTACAGATGTAGCAAAAAATTGTGATGGGTCACAATATTTTAAACTGTTTTGCGTTTGGTCTATTACTTTCAGTACTGAATTTTGCGTTTGGTTAGGATCACTTAGTAGGAAAAGTATCCCTGAATTAGTTGGTTTCCTACCCTAGCTTTCTAATAATACATTAAATCTTACTGTGATAGTAATTTTACTAATGCAATATCGTTCTCGGACTTTTGTTTGGTTTGGCCCTTCACCTCAGACCGGTAATCATGATTCTTCCCTTGATAAAACTAAGACCTTGCTCTCTCGGCTATCACATTAATATGCACAAAATCTTCTCTTTCTCAAAAAACCCGATGTAATTGTGTTTTGATTGAGCATTTTACACCAGTATCATCTTTTTTCCATCTTCCCAATCATCTTGCTTGTTTCTTTCTTGGTTAGTCGTCAACAAGTGCTTCTTTACCATTTAAAGGAGATAATCATTTCTTACTGCTTCACTCGTTTTTTTTCTTTTATCTTAAAATCTTCATTAGTAGTCGCTCATTTTTTACCTTAAAACATCCTCATTTCAGCCATGCTATTTTGCTTATAGGTGGTATATTTATTGCCCACCACGTCCTAGCTCAAATGTTCTTACTTCTCATTTATTTCTGCTTGTTGGTCACATTATGCGCTCTACTAGCCTGGTCATTTTGAATCCCATGAATATCCTCATTTTATTCTTTCTGGTGATGGATGTCTTATCCTACACACAGCAACTGTGGCTTATAGTTTTTTGAATTTCAATATTAAACCATATCTATTATATATTTCAAGTCAACTAAAGCCCATACATTCATCATTCAACCATGACCTAATAATCTTTGTATGTTTTCAATGTGCTCAAATTATCTTGCTCTTTCTTCTTCTTTTTTTTTTTAACCGTCGACTAGTGCTTCTTTACCATTTAAGAAGATGGCATTTGTTGCTCAGTCCTTGCACATTTATATTCTCGTGAATGGCGAGCAGTAATGTTTTGGCTATACATGTTGTATCTTAATTTCCCATGATTTGACACCATCAACGTGCCTATTCATGCTGCAAATCTCAATTTTAACTTTACCTGTCAGCTGCACTATGCCTTCTACTTGGAGCTTGTTTGACCAACTGCTGAACAATTTGTAAGCTGTTGCATTGTGTGGGTAAAATTTTTTGGTTAGAGATTATAAGCCCCGAAGATAAGCTCTTCAGGAAATAAATAAAAAGGCGCAGACGTATTTTTATCATCTTATAGAATTCTCTTGTTTGACCAATTAAATACTTTGCTTTCAAATGCCACACATTAGTCCAATCGAACCCCTTGCCATCCACACTGCTCCCTCCATCTCTGGTGGACCGTCAGCCCCACTTTTGACACCCCATTCTCTCCTCTAGTTACCCTTTCCTTCTCATCACTCTTTCAAATAAAATCTGCATACAGCAGCCACCCAAACTCCGTTCCCACCCTGGCCCATTCCATCTATCAGATTGTTCTGGTCCCCACAAACTAGGCATTCATATTGGACGAAAGATTAAGGGGGTAGATTGCAATTTATTTTGATTGATTTTCTTTATTTTATTTCCATAGTTATTAGTTTTAAATAAAATTTTTTTCAATTATAATCGCAGATGTATTGTTCTATATTGAAATTCTCCAAATTCACCAAATTCTCTCCTCGTCTCTGTTTCTCTGTTTCCCTGTGTTTGTCTTGCTCATCCAGCATCAAATGATATATTTTTGTTTGTCTTCTCATTCTGTGGACAAATTCACTGTCAGAAGCTACAACTCACAGTGTACTTTGTCCCAAAGAACATTGAGATTCTTTACATTAATTTTATCAAAAGAAGAGACTAGTTATTGTTCATTAAAGAGAAGAGTCTTCTTATTATTTGCCAGAAAAAGTCATTAGTGGCATAAGAAAAGAGTCAACCACATAAGAATCTAAATATGACAGCCCAAACAGCCAAGCCAACCACTAAAAAGCTTCGAGGGTTCTTTTAGCACATGCACAACTCATGGAACCACATAGAGTTGCGCATAATATCATGTGACACCATTAGGCAACACTATCCACATTATCGTCGGACTTGGACTCAAATGATCTACAACCTCGAGACATCACCAACTGCCAACTACCATTTAAAACCACCACAGGGGTCGCTGTTACCAAACTTGTTTGTTTTGTTAATCTACTAATTTTGTAGATCATCGTTGGCACCACTAGATTCAAGTTGTGATTATATGGAAGTCTTGAGATAACTTATAAATTTGCATATGCTCTTAGTAGCGTGACCACTATTATCCACTCTATGAGTAATAAAGTTGTAAGTTTTGAGCAAATTAAGGATAACCATTGTAATTGTCCAGATTTTTGTGTCATTCTTAAAGGTCTCTTATGTAGTCGAAATAGAGAGCATGTAAACTTTCTTATTATGGATGGTTATTTTTTCAAGGAAATTAATACGCACTCCTTGTAATTTGATTAATAGTATGAGAACTGCATGTTGGGGACTTAGTCGGACATTTTATCAGGGATAAAACAATAGGCTGTGATTACCACTGACACTCATGAGTGTGGATGTGCTTTAAAACTTGATAGTGTTGACCAACTCCATTCTCATTTCTTTGTTTTGCAGATAGCCTTATTCTATGTTGCAGTGCTTGCAGGTCTTCTACATCGGTTTCCTGTAAGCTTTTCTCAGGTATGAACCATTACACTGTATATGTTTGCTTCTGAAAGCAGATGTTTTGGTACATGTAATCACTTGCAATATACAGAATTCACCAGGACAGCTTAGAAATCGCAAGACTGGGGGTTCGGGTGCAGCCAAAGTCTCTGAACAAGGGGAAACTGTTACTTTTGCCGATGTTGCTGGTGTTGATGAGGCCAAGGAGGAGCTAGAAGAAATTGTGGTATGTTGTGCTCCTCAAGATTTTTGTATTACTTACGCAATGGGATTGTAGTTCTTTACATTTGGAGAGACATTTCTCATTCAGGAATTTCTTAAGAACCCAGACAGGTATATGAGACTTGGTGCACGCCCTCCTCGAGGTGTTCTTTTGGTAAGTTAAGTCCTCAACCAAGTAGGGGTTAAAGATCTAGTGTTCGGAATCACATATAAGTACACTGTTATTGCCTGCTATTCACACTCAATATTGACTGGATATAACCGATGGTCTGCTAAAAAAGAGGATCTTTTATATTAATGCTCAATATGCTTACGAAATACTCAAAAGATAGGATCAACATGGTTAACCTGATTTCATTAATTTATGATAAAATATTCATAAAATTAACCCTAATATTTTGCTGAAGTCCTGTTTCTTCTATCTACATTGACTTGTATATACTCTTGTCTGTTTTAGTTTGTTTCCAGACTATTATTGAAATATCATTGTACTTACAGCATCATCTTACAGGTGGGTCTCCCTGGGACAGGTAAGACACTTCTAGCAAAGGCTGTTGCTGGGGAAGCTGAAGTTCCCTTCATAAGCTGTTCAGCAAGTGAGTTCGTTGAGTTGTATGTTGGCATGGGAGCATCTCGTGTCAGAGACCTTTTTTCTCGAGCAAAGAAGGAGGCCCCATCAATAATATTCATAGATGAGGTTCCTCTTCATCCTCCGCCCTCTTTCCTACTGGAAATTCTTGTCCAATCTCTGAGGCATCTGGTGAATAATCTTTCACAATGTTCTGAATTAGCGTTCCTGAATGTGTAGATAGATGCTGTAGCTAAGAGCCGTGACGGTAAATTTCGCATTGTCAGCAATGATGAGCGGGAACAAACCTTAAATCAGTTGCTCACTGTAAGGTTTTTGGAAATTAATATTATTTTCTTGTTCACGACATATTTGGCTTATCCAGGAAAGATAAATGTACTAGAAAATATTCTGCAGGAGATGGATGGATTTGACAGCAATTCGGCTGTAATTGTCCTTGGGGCTACTAATAGGGAAGACGTTTTAGACCCAGCCCTACGTAGACCTGGAAGATTTGACCGAGTGGTTGCGGTTGGTTTGCTAATTTGAAATTTTCCTTTATGAGTGATGAAAGTTGAAGATAATAACTTTTGTGCTTTAGTAGCTTTCTTGAAATAAGTTGCACAATATTTGGTCTTTAGGTGGAAACACCTGATCGGACTGGAAGGGAAGCCATTTTGAAAGTACATGTTTCCAAGAAAGAACTTCCTCTTGAGAAGGATGTTGATCTGGGTGAAGTTGCCTCTATGACAACTGGTTTCACAGGGTAGTTATTCTCCATCCTCAACCTATGATGGATTGATTTTGACCTTAACTAACATTTTAAATTTTTTCTCTTTCTGATTTTGGATATTATGCAGGGCAGATCTGGCCAATTTGGTGAATGAAGCTGCATTGTTGGCTGGAAGGCAAAGTAAACTTCTTGTGGAGAAAATTGACTTTATCCTAGCTGTAGAGCGATCGATAGCGGTATAATACGCACACTATTTTTTTTTCCCGTTCTGAGATATGTCATTGTATCTGTACTGTTAGGAACCGAAAGACTCATGATTATCAAGTGTTATCTAAAATTGTTCAGGCGAAACCTTGTTTCATACAATATGACTTACTGACCATTATAGTTAGTGTTATTAGGCACATCATCTAGTTTTCTCATTGGGCAGGGTATTCTTCTGGGATAGTTATCATGCATGTGGTCAAAGGCTCAAAGCACTCTGCGAAGGAGATGAGATCCATGTCTAGATGCATAAAAAATTGTATACCTTTGATTGGCAGCTTAATATCATTGAGTTGATTTCTATATTCCAAAACATGCAACCCTTTTCCTGACTTTTTGATAAATTCTTGAGTTTAGAGCTTTTATTATCATTTGTAGTGTGAGTTCAATAAGTTTTTGTTGTTCATTGATTTTTCTTTTAGATTTAGAAGTCTGGTAGATACGAGTCTTTTGCTTATTTCCTTTGATTTTCGTTAGTTTATACGTTGTGCTTCTTTTCTTGCTTGGTGGAAAATGGATATTATAGAATTTGAAACCCTTTTTTCGCTGTTCTGTAAGGAATAAAGAAAAAAGGATTCTTAGATAAAGGCTGAGGTAGAGAGAGGCGTATAAACAATGGACATCAAAATTTACTTGGTGGACTGTGTGCGACCTACACGCTTTGACATATTCCTCACTTGGATGTAGTTGACCTCGAGGGTATAAATATATATTTTTTATTTTTATTTCATTTATATTGCAGGGGATTGAAAAGAAGACGACCAGGCTGCCGGGTAGTGAGAAAGCTGTTGTTGCTCGGCATGAAGCTGGTCATGCGGTAGTGGGAACTGCCGTTGCAAATCTTCTTTCTTGTCAGCCACGTGTTGAGGTAGTAGCACCGAAGTTCATTGATTGCTTTTTGGTGGGCTATATTCAACTTATTATTATGGCCTCTGGAGTAGGTCCACGTGACCTCTAGCTCCAACTCATAGGCTTTCCTTAACAGCTGCCTTTGATTCTTTTCTTTTCATCATTCCCTTTATTAATAAATTTCATCAAAAGAGAGGTGGTCTTTTTTCATTTACTAGGTGTATAACCCATCCAGGAAATCCATCCACTCTGATATATAGTAGGGGTGGTGTGTGCACTTCAAAATTAAGAAGATAAGTACATTGTTATCATTATAAGCCTTTTTTTCTCAGTAGTCTTTGCAAGTTAAAAATGATCTGCACTCATCAGTGGGACACTCTTTAGTCTCTACTGACTGTATTTCAGAAAATATATATATTATGAAGACCAATGCCTGCTGCGATAATAGATTTTAAAAGAAAATATAAAAATAATGCAATACATTTCAATACTACATGGTATTTAGTATTCCCTTTTCAGCGTCTAGAATCTTGATGAATCAAAGATCATCACTATTACTAAAAAATTGTATTTGATTGCATATTCAAAAATTTTGTAGTTTTTCATTTTAAATACAGTAGAAGTCTAAATATGTCTTGAAGATTTATTGTGGAGTATGAATCTGCATATATGGTGCAATACATTGATCACCATCACATTGTTTTTATTTCTTTCAATTTTTTTTTTTCTCTCTCTTTCAGAAGCTTAGCATATTGCCAAGGTCTAGAGGGGCACTGGGATTTACTTACACTCCCCCAACCAATGAAGATAGGTATTTGCTCTTCATCGATGAGTTGCGTGGGCGCCTTGTTACTCTTCTTGGGGGCCGTGCAGCAGAAGAGGTTATTTACTGTGGACGTGTATCAACAGGTGCGCTTGATGATATACGGCGAGCAACAGACATGGCCTACAAGGCAGTGGCTGAATATGGCCTTAATGAAACCATAGGCCCTATTTCATTGACTACTCTTTCTGGTGGTGGATTTGATGAGTCTGGGGGATCACCTTGGAGAAGGGATAATGTACTCCATTTTCTTATTTCTCTTCTTCAATTAGGCCTATATTTTTATTTCACCATTCTAAATTTATACCATGGCATCTGTACTGATTATAAGTTTAACTTGATAGGGGCACCTTGTTGATCTTGTTCAGACGGAGGTTAAGGCCTTGCTGCAATCAGCTCTTGATGTAGCAGTCTCCGTTGTTTGTGCCAATCACACTGTTCTGGAGGATCTTGGGGCACATTTGGAAGGTAATTCATAAATTACTATATAATTAGTTACTTGCATCTTGGTGATATTTACATGGGGAAAGGAAAAAAAATACAAATATCGAGGACCTAACAAAATTATTATCTCAACAAGATCCAGGGTAAAAGACTGAACGCCCCCAACCTTTGAACGATGTTTTTGATAAATTATGAAAGTAGACCAAAATATATTGCTTGAAACATGCATCTAACTAAGATCCAGAACACTGAAGATCTTGCTTTAACAGCATCAGTGCGAAGTGACCTTATTTTTCAAACCAATTCTCATTCCCGTCTCCCTAAGGATAAATAAATAAATACTACATAACCTCCTCTGCGCCATCCTTGAACCCATTCAAACAAGGACAATTTTTGTTTTAGTACTGATATTCACTAAGAACTACCATTTATGCAATATAATGATCCTGTTGTTGGGGAAAAACCAATCTCAGTTCAGTTCAGTTCAGTTCAGGGAATACTAGGCATTTTGTAATTTCTCCTCCAACCAGGATAAAAGACCCATTATTCAGATAACTACAATTCTGATAACTATAATTGCAAAGACTTCCCCTTTGTATTGGTTTACAGTTTATAGTGTCTAGAAGAGAGAATGGTGGGGCATATTAATTGTTGTAAAAGATTTGCATTTATTTTCTAATCTTTATGTCTGAGGCAACATTTTCCCCTGATGGAGTATTGGGGATTCGATTGGTATCTATTTTACTTTTGGGTTTTTAAATATGAAAAGAGATAATTTTGAATGATTATGATATTTTGCAACAATATATTGTAGAAAAAGAGAAAGTAGAAGGTGAAGAACTGCAAGAATGGTTGAAATTGGTGGTTGCTCCATCAGAGCTTACCTTCTTCATTAGAGGAAAGCAAGGTTCTCTTCTCCCATTGCAAACAGGTTCCGGTTAACGAATAATGCGTGCTGTATGTGTTATCTTAACAAGATATTGGGTTGAACTATCCACTTTTGACACCAGTTTCACCGGTGGCATCACAAGAAAGCCATTTCTTTTCTTGCTGAAGTACTTGACTCGACATGCATCATGTTGTCATACTGAATGGTGAGGGGTCTTGCTTTTGGAACCTTGTACATATATTCAATATGTTGAAGCTGTATCAAAAATATCACATTATAGGGTGCTGCAAATGCACGATTTTAAGAGAGAGAGAGGGGGAAAAATGTGTCTTAATGTCATAGGGTCAAAATGAAAAGTGTATTATCATAGTTTCTAAAGGGAAATTGTCTCATGGCGACAATTACTGTCCTGCCATTTTCTATTTTTCTATTCAATATTTCCCATGTTGTCATTTACATATTGTCAACATAACAATATGCAATATTTACGCTTAAGGTAGTGTAAAAGTGTTGTAAATAGTTGCGGCTTAAGAATCCTTTGTGGTTTCTAAGAAACCCCATTACAACTTGAATATAATTATACAAGGGGAGGATTTTCTTATTGTACTCTTATCGATTTTCAAGTCATGTAATGAACCGTCTGTTCAAAGTCGTGAAATAAACTTAGAACGTCGAAGAATTTATCCAACATTCTTGAGAACACAAATAGATGTGCAGGCATCATGCAACTGTCCGGTTAGTCGAAATGAGGGGAATGGGTATAGAGCCAAGAAGATTTGGCAATGGCACGCTGATATTTTAAAAGAGCTAAAATATCAAATGTAGCTTTCTCAAGCGTCAAACTCTAGTTTGTCCCAAGTGAATGGGCCAGCCAGGACCATAGCGTGTCTTTGTTTCTAGCTTGACCAACTTGGTCGGATTAATAAATAAAGACATTTATTTTTCAGAAATTTCTTTATTTAGAAATCTAGCTCTCTATACTTTTGATAGGATGGTTTATTTCACTAATGGTTACTGAATTTTGTACTCACTATCATCTTGGTCACTGAACTTTAATTTATTCAAGACTCCTCACTAATAGTTATGTCAAATTTCTCCACCCTTGATCTGCCCAATCATAATGGGGGTAGGAAAGCTCCGTCCCGAAATAGTAAACAGGGTCTGTGGTCCCTGCAAGAATTTTTCGAATTCGCTTTGAATTGTTCTAATTTATTTTTATGTTTTTTCAGATTAAATTTGACGCTTTTAATTTAACATTCTACATGTCTATATTTTAATCAATAAAATTTAACCGAAAATGTAAGATTTTGTTGACTTGGCACATATGCAAGTAGGATTTCGAATAAAAACTGGAAATTTGAAATTAAAATTTAGTAACACTAAGGCCAGTTTGAGTCAGATTAAAATATGATTTTTAATTCAAGTTAAAGTCAAATAATCAATATTAATCACATTTTTTAAACCACAGGTTTCAAATTTTTTTTTATCACAATCTACCGAAAATCTAATTTTAATTTTTGCCAAACACCCCCTAGGTATAAAGTTAAGTTAACGGGGCTAAAATTAACCTTTTGGTAAGAACTTGGATTTGGAATAAAATCAGGTCAAGAGAGACGATTTTTAACGTCTGACCCAAAAATATCTAAGCCATTGGGAAACGAGAAATGGCCACGTAGCTTTCTACCTTGTCGATTTCTGGAGTGTGCTATAAAATGCTGATACGTAGGTGAGAACTCGTATTCATTCATTCTGGTTCCCACCGAGCTATATAGATAAGATCGAACTTGAGGTTGGGATTTCTCTCTCTTCTAACTCATTATCTTCTCAAGCTCATTTTTCGTTATCATTGTATATATTTTGTCTATACAGTTTCTCCGCTACCACGATTTTGTGTTCGATGTGTTTAATTGACGAATTTAGGTCATGCATATCATACCCAAGTTTTGTGCAATAAAAAGGTTGGACAATCTCATCTACCCTTGTGGTCAGATACATCATTTACCATTCCATGACATGGGATCATGGAAAAAGATTTATAAGAATAACACATCAGAATGGAAACATGAACTAAATAATATTCTTATCCGTCAGCGTTAAAGGTTCTATGAATAGAATCTGGAAAAAATTAGAATGTAGTTCAAGGTACTATCTTAGGAATCTTTTAGGCATGCTTATGTTGATGTTCACTGCAGGTGCTACTTTATCTAGCCAATTGTGAACAATACCAGAGGAGACCTATAGAAAAGCCCCCCTTAAATCAGAGTATTTCTTCTGGCAGTTTTTTTTTATCTGTATTTTCAAAGAATCGGTGATATTTTGCAAAATAGGAGGAATTTTATGTGTAGAAAACAACTAGCAGAAACAATTTCTTCACATATAGAGTATAATGAGATAAAATTAAGTAGTAGATTGAAAGTTCTCAGCTGATTTCTTAGTGAAGATTCATCTTTGTTGTCATTATTCTGTATGCATTTGTTGGACCCACATGGCCATTGGGATTTCAATAATTGCTCTGATTAATGGTTGAGAAATTATATCAAAGATAGTTAAAATGATACACGAGAGTTCATCTGCACTATATGATCAAAAGCATCGAATTTCTGGCTGGTTTTGTTCTTCAGATTATACTTTCAAATTGTGATTCATGTATATGGAAATTAATTCGTTAAATATTGACAATCTTGTTTTATATCCTGATCGTTCATCCAGAGATGGCTTCTATGCAAACTACTTTGACATCAGTTGTTGGCAATAATGGGAATCACTCTGCTCCCTTGAAGTTTCCTAACAGCTCGTTCTTGCCTGGGATCGACGTGACTGCGCATGTTGCTGGCATACGGAGAAGGGCCATCTGGTCTACTTCTTTATCAGGCCCCAAGGCTACATTAACCTTTGATCCCCCTACTACCAATACAGAAAAGCCCAAGCAACGGAAACACACAGTTGATCCTAATGCTCCTGATTTTCTTCCGCTTCCATCCTTTGAGGAATGCTTCCCAAGAAGCTCTAAAGAATACACGCGAGTTCTGCCACACTATCTATTTGTTTGTGGTTTCAAAATTTTCTGTCATCTTAGTTACAATTTCCCACTTCAAAATCACACTCAGACATACTTGAAAAGAGATCTTAGCATGCGTATATATGTGCACCTCTCATGTGCATTTTCTCAGACGTTTGATGGTTTGAATTTGATTTGCAGGGAAGTCATTCACGAGCAATCTGGTCATTTGCTTAAAGTTCCATTTCGACGCATCCACCTAGCAGGAGATGAACCACATTTTGATACATATGACACCAGTGGTCCACAGAACATAAGCCCGCAAACTGGTATGCGAATGAAATATTCCACATCTAACATCTTTATTCCTTTACCGTTCTGAAGTTATTTAGATATGCAAAATATTCTAGCTAGTTTGTCTATTATCAATTTCTCAAAATAACTTATTTGAGAAATATCATCGTTCTCTTTCTGGAAGAGCATCTTGATCATTGACATGATAATATTATTTCCTGATATTCCTCCACTGCATTTTAAGTTTATTGTTGAACTTTCTATTGCATTCTTCAGCTTTCTTATATTTATTAGGAATATTGTTGTTAAACAGGTCTCCCCAAGTTGCGGAAGGAGTGGATTGACAGGAGGGAGAAATTGGGTGGTCCAAGGTATACTCAAATGTTCTATGCTAAGCAGGGAATTGTAACAGAAGAAATGGCATACTGTGCTGCTCGTGAAAAACTTGACCCAGAATTTGTGAGATCAGAAGTTGCTCGTGGTCGTGCAATCATTCCATCTAACAAGAAGCACACAGAGTTGGAGCCAATGATTGTTGGACGCAATTTCTTGGTGAAAGTGAATGCTAATATTGGGAACTCTGCCGTTGTGAGCTCCATTGAGGAGGAAGTTCACAAGCTTCAATGGGCAACAATGTGGGGCGCTGATACCATTATGGATCTCTCAACAGGCCGTCACATCCATGAAACCCGTGAATGGATCCTTCGTAATTCTGCTGTACCGGTTGGGACTGTGCCCATCTATCAAGCATTGGAGAAAGTGAATGGCATTGCTGAGAATCTGAATTGGGAAGTTTTTAGGGAAACATTGATTGAACAGGCAGAGCAAGGTGTGGATTATTTTACAATCCATGCTGGAGTCCTGCTCCGATACATCCCACTAACAGCCAAACGAATGACTGGAATAGTTTCACGTGGAGGATCCATTCATGCCAAGTGGTGCTTAGCTTATCACAAAGAGAATTTTGCTTATGAACATTGGGATGAGATCCTGGACATCTGTAATCAATATGACATATCTTTGTCAATTGGTGATGGATTAAGGCCTGGGTCAATATATGATGCAAATGATACTGCTCAGTTTGCAGAGCTCTTAACTCAAGGAGAACTGACCCGTAGAGCTTGGGAAAAGGATGTACAGGTAATATTTGCTTCAAATTATATAATGTATGGTATCTATCTATTTCATCTATTAAATATTCCATTTTTTCTGAAAAATCATATCTCGTAGTTTTAAATTATTGTGGCACCATTTTTTTAAAAAAAATTTAAGTATCTTAACGTGTTGGGAAACTTCTTTGTTGTCTACTTTTGCTGTTAAGATTGTATTATCTGTGCATTCAGGTCATGAATGAAGGGCCTGGACATATTCCTATGCACAAGATTCCCGAGAATATGCAAAAACAGCTGGAATGGTGTAATGAAGCACCATTCTACACTCTTGGTCCTTTGACAACTGATATTGCTCCTGGATATGATCATATTACGTCAGCCATTGGTGCCGCCAATATTGGGGCTCTTGGGACAGCACTCCTTTGCTATGTGACTCCTAAAGAACACCTTGGTTTGCCTAATCGAGATGATGTGAAGGCTGGGGTTATAGCGTACAAGATAGCCGCACATGCTGCTGATTTGGCAAAAGGTCATCCACATGCTCAAGCTTGGGATGATGCACTAAGCAAGGCTAGATTTGAGTTTAGGTGGATGGATCAATTTGCTTTGTCACTGGATCCTGTGACTGCCCTGTCCTTTCATGATGAAACCTTACCATCTGATGGTGCAAAGGTGGCACATTTCTGCTCTATGTGTGGGCCTAAGTTTTGTTCCATGAAGATAACCGAGGATGTCAGAAAATACGCTGAGGAGCATGGTTATGGGAGTGCAGAGGAAGCGGTCCAGCAGGGTATGGATTTTATGAGTGCCGAGTTCCTATCTGCAAAGAAAACTATTAGTGGGGAGCAACATGGTGAGGTTGGAGGAGAAATCTACCTCCCGGAGGATTACATAAAGTCTATGAAGGGCTAAAGGTGCGTCTTATGCTTGTCTTCCTGTAGCTTAGACAATCTTCACAATTTGGCTTACTTAGTAAAGATGTGTGTTAAGAAAGAGTTTTTAGACTATTAGTCGTCACCTTCTTATGGAATGGCATCGATGGAAAATTAACAAGATTGGAATTCGAGGTGCACACAAGCTAAAGATAGAAATTAGGATTGGGCCTGTCTCTCTTTGCATCTTGTGATCAGGAGATGGATGATTCCTGTTCTTGTATGCCTTTTCTGCTTTGAATAATTGTTTAGTTACAAAAGAAAGAAAAAGTTGATGAAAGAAATCAACAATTCTTAATTCGAAAATTTAATATTATAGACTCCAATGTGTCTGTAGGTGTGAGATTATAAGCACTGTGTCTCTCTCTGTATGTGCTGGACAGAGATGCTGCTTCAACTATCAAATTTGTTAGTTGCATGAAAGGGTTGCATCTCGGAGCATTAATTTGTTACACTGCCAATTTTTCTCTTTATTTCTTGGCTGATCAAAACCAGTATAAGGTGGCCAATGATACCAACCTTATGTGTAGGCTTCAAGTTGTCCCTCCAAATGTGTTATATTAGTCATAATTACTGTGAGTTCAGTCATTAGCCTTCATATGGTGAGGGGGGAGGGAAATGAACATACAATAATTTATATTCCATGTGGTTGGTCCACGGCACGAGGGGTAGTCACTTGTCATATTGATTTTGGTAGTTCGAACATCTGCAATCAGTTATTTATGATGCAATGCATGTTTATCTTCACGCATAATGATTATTTCTAACAAAAGTTTATCGGACCATAAAGGTATTCAAAACCTAATTTGTAATCAGTTTTCTTTCTAACAGGACAATGTGAACTGCCTGATATGAACTGAATATCCTGAAACAATGATGCATGGTTGGCCAGTCCCGATAATGGTGCTTCATAAATCTCATCTTCTAGCGCAGTAGGTAAGTAAATAGGTTTTAGTCTATTGGGAATAACGTAAAAGACAGTTTTATTTGGGAATATTAGAATTTTCTTAGTAGTTGGTAATAAAAATTCTTGTCTCTACTCAGTTTCTGTATTAAGTGCATGTTTACTCTTTGATTGATGAAAAAAGCACCAGGGGTGTCTGCATCTGCTTCATTGCTGGCTGTTCGGCCGTGATGTTAGCAGGTCAGGCTGAGAAAGTCCCTTTGAACCTGAACAGGTTAATGCCTGCGTAGGGAGTGTGCACTTCTTTTCTGTGCTTGCACAGGGCAGGAAATTCCCCAGGTTTCGGGCTAGGAGAGGTTCAGCTCGTAGGGTGGAATTATATTCATTGTCCGACCAGGAAAGCATATGCAACTAACAAATTTAACATTTCATTAACTATCCACATATGGCATGTTTGGTATGTAGGAATTAGATGGTATTCAAAATTAATTAAAATCTTGTTGATATGCTGATATATCTAACATCGTGTGCCAAATAATTATTAAAGTTAAATGCTGGTTGAAGTATTTCAAGTTTGAAATATGAAATTATGAGAATTAATTATCAACCAGAACTTTTACCTAACTGCTTTGGGAGGAAAGTTCTAATTGAAACTGGCACCTAGAACTGCAGATCATACAAAGCAATAGAAACATTAAAATCTAAATCCCGTAGATCTTGTAAAAGGAAAAAAAATAAGAAAAGTAAGAGAATTCCATTCATTAAGATCAAACGCTAAATCAATATATTTTATTTTTATTTGAACCCAGAACATCTCAACGTTTTCCATGTTTTTCTAATTTGTTTTAGAACATATTACAGAAAATTTTTGGATACGACCTTTATTGTGTAGGTCTTTTTTAAATTTCGCAGACCGTATTTTTGTAGGTCTTACAATACGAAGTGATTGAGTTACAATGAGTATAAATGGGCATTTCACAAGTTGGGAAAAATTATGGGCGCGTTTTTTTATATCAATTTCATGCCATGTTTTGTGCAAATTAAAATTAAATTTTAATTTAAGTCAAAGTCAAACAATCAATATTAACATCATTTTTTATGGGTTCCACAGTTTTTTAATCATACATTTCAAAAATTTATTTCACAATTTATTAAAAATTTAATTTTAATTTCCATCAAACACTCTTTGATAAGTTTTGGCCATTTCAATAGAAACACGCATTTATACCCGTTTTTATAGAAATTAACGAAAGGGTCATTTTCTTCCCATCTTTAAGGACCACGCACCCGATAAACACCTGGCCATGGTACACAACGGCCATTAACCACCCAAAACTTGGCCACTATCGTGTGGAGATCAAATCAATGCTAGCGAAACTAGATACTAGATATTTAGAAGTGGCCTGGTTGCGAGGTGAACCAGAGATTATATATTTGGTTTTTCCTACGAAACTTGATACTGAATCGTTGGTCCGCTAGCTTTACGAAAGATGTAGTGTAGGGGTAGATTCAGCATCGAAATCCAATTCGAACGGATGTTGACTGGTCAACTTGTCAACGTCGACAATCAGCGATCGTAAGAGTGAGATCCTTTATAAATATTAAATTAACTAATATTTATTAAAAATTATTCAATATATATGTAAACGAACAAGAATATCAATGTGACAGTGTCTATTTTAAAATATTCAAACCTCAAATGAAAACATGTAGGCCTCTCTGCGAAAAGTTTTAAACTTCTTTTACAATTGGGCTTCAAAGAGTCAAATCCCTCAAATTCAGCTCAGTAAAGGGGCAAACAATACAAGAGTAACAGCAAAAAAGAAAAGGCAAATGTCATAACCATTTGGTACTCAATAATAATTATGATAAAACTAATCTCCCACAAAAACATGTTCAATAGAAGAACCAAATCTACCTATCATTCTCAATCAACATAGAAGTTAGACGAACATGATTTTTTGTTTTTTGCATTTTATTGGACTTAAATATCATGATTTAAGATCGAATATGACAAGATCAAAATTATTCATTAAAAACTTAAAAAATGACAACCTACTCAATCAAAAACAACTTACGGTTTCACCAAATCTCACAACGGTGCGTGACTAGGGGTTGAGTGACTGAGTCTACTGTCGGAGACGGAGTGGCGGAAGGTTGTGGCTAGACTGGTGGTGGTGGACAAATAACGATTCACCCACCGGCAGGCGGCAGCGACGAGTGAGACTCGAGAGTCGAGATCAGATAAGGTGAAAATTGGGAATTTGGGGATTGATTTCGATTGAAGGGATAATGGGATTTGGGTTGGGCCTATATATTATATAATTAA
>CAIGRL010125527.1:0-11120 GCA_903798325.1 Fraxinus xanthoxyloides | reverse complement strand
ATGGAATATTATTGATATATTTTGGAATGGATACAATATCGAAATTAAGAACAGAAAACTTTGGCTTTCTCACAGATTGAGAGCTCAAGTAATTTTGCCTTTCATTTAGTCCGAATGTCTCTATTTATATTATTACATGAAGCTCAATTATTTTGCCTCTTACATCATTACTTACATAACTTTTATTATTGAGCAAAATTATTCAGTTCTTTATTTCTTATCAATACTTTATCAAAAGGCACTCTTGCCTCTCTATTATTGTCCTTCTGGTCATACATCTTCACATGCAGTTTGGACAGTCCCGCAGCTGGCAAGATTCTTTAATAGTGGTAGGACATCCTGGAAATTGGGGTATGTCGAATCTTGTGATGTATTCCTTCAAGATTATGTCTCCAAGATTTATTCATCCACATATTTAATATTAGATCGATGTGAGCACACATAGTCAATGCAATCACAATAAACTTCATAGATGGTTATTTTTAGACTTTCAATGATCAAATATTTCCTTACTTCACTCGTAAGATACATACCCTCAAACATATTCTTTATTTACTCTCTTGAGGTGTAAATTCTAAATGTAGAATTCTTTTTACGCATTCATTTCCCACTCAAGTTCAGTTGGGTTTTACCTCATGATAGTCACTACTTTATTTATGTTGATTCTTTTTACATTTGAGTGTCTCAACCTCCGAACTTCACTCAAACAAGTTTTAGGAATTTGAGGAGGTGATAGGCGCGATATGAAGTATAGACCGCACAAAGAATAACAAGATTAAAAAGAAAACAAGTAAGAAGATGAATTGGCAGAGGAACATAATATTTTATTAACAATCAATGGAGAGAGAATGCAATTTATGCAATATTCTGCTTATAAAACTAAATGAAGAGTCCACTATTTATAGGGGACCCGTCCAAAATCCTAAAACATGGTAACCAGTTTAAGAAATCACATAAAACCGGAAAATAAGGAAAAAGATTCGTGCTTGAACGATATCGGGCAAGAGCCGTCCAAAACTTTAAAATATGGTAACCAGGTCAAGAAATTGCGTAAAACCGAAAAATAAGGAAAAAGATTCACGCTCGAATGATATAGAGCAAGAGCTTGTAGCTCGAGCGACAGGCTAGCGACGAATTTGTTGTTCCAATTTTGCTCATCTCGCTCAAGCGGGAGTCGAGCGACCGTTCAGCACGGTCACCCGTTATTTTTCCTTCTTGAACCTTATTTTGACATCTTCAACTCCAATATTCTAAAACGCGAAACCCTAGACCAAATTTGGGCCGAATTTGGGTCACAAAACCAAATAATCTCCACCTTGACATAAATTCCGATGCAATGAACGAAACTTCAAAATTTTTCCACCTGGAAAAAATAAGTCTGACTGTAGTAAAACACGCTGAACTCTTCAAACTGAACCAAACCCCTCCAACACTCAAAAGTACTATTCCTCTTCCACCATATCCAAACACGGATACAAATGAACCCAACCCCCGGATTCTCAAAATTCACAATGAATTCAAAATTTACCAAATATTGTCGAAACACACCATGTAGCAGAACCTCCACTAAATACTTTAACTAAAGGCCCATAACTAAACTCGTCACCTTCAACAACTCCAAAAACATGTACATCTAGATCAGCATCCCCGTACCTATTTCTAATAGGTCTCTCCCCAGCCGTTGAATACAATGGAATCGCAGACTGTGATGACAAAGCGAAATTACCCATATCTTTCAAACCCGACAGAGTAGTATTCTTCAAAATGGACCTAAAGCTACTTCCCAATGTACTGTACCAAATTGTATTTTCACTATGGTACCAAGCTTGTGCTGATGTTTCTTCACTAACTCTGCCCGACTTTGCAAGATGTATAACTAGGACTTTCTCCACCCCTCCAATACAACAAGGACGTCCTTTCGAACATTCAGAACTCTACCTGCACCAGAGAAGGTGTACCCTCTTGAATCTAGGATACTCAGAGAGATGATGTTCTTTTTCAAGTCTGAAACATGTCGAATCTAACCAAGTGTTCTGATTGTTCTATCCACCAACTTCAATTTGACTCTCCCAATATCGGCTACTCGACAAGATTCGTTGTTTCCCATGACAATGACACCTTGCGTCATCGTTTCATATGATTTAAACAGCTCTATATTGGGACTCATATGAAATGCATAAGCTGTATCCAAAATCCACTCCTCGTGAGGCTTAGATTCCACATCAAAAATTGTCAAAAGATCTCTCTCACTTACATAGTTTTTTGTGATGTCAGCTTCACTTGAAATCTCTGATAGCCTTCAGCGATTAGCAGCTGAATTACCCTTATCCTACAACTTCTTGCAATCCCTCTTGATGTGTCATTTTTTCTTGTAGTAAAAATAGCCATATTGCTGAAATCCACTCTTGACTTACCTCTTCACCAATTACTACAAACCACAAGAGTTTCATCATCTCTGGAACTAGCTTCAACCAGATGCTTCAACTTCTCCTTTGAGAACAAAGCATCATATGCTTCTTCATTGGTGGGTAGGTTACAACTTCCTAAACGACAAAAACGAACCAGGCAGTGAGCACAACAGGATTAAGGCTAAGTCTTCTTCATCATATTTTACCTCTAACATCTCCAGATCAGTGACAATCTCCTGAAACACGGTAAGATGATCTTCCAGTGATTGGCCTTCTGCCATGCGATGAGAATAAAGTCTCTGCTTCAAATGTAATTTGTTGGTCAGACTTTTAGTCAAGCACAATTGCTCAAGTTTCAACCACAATGCAGCTACTATTTTCTCCTTCAAGACGTCTTGAAGAATGTTGTTAGATGATGAAGAGGAATTTACAAAAGTGTCTTGCGATCCTTCCGTTGCTTCTCTCTATTCTCCAAGTTGTGGGCTTCTGTCAAATCCCAAAAAGCATCATCCAAATCCGCCTGCACCAATATAGCTCTTATCTTCACTTGTTACAATGAAAATATTGTTTTACGATCCAATAGCGTAATGTCATACTTCATGGAAGCATTGATCAAAAAACCTAGAACAAATCAAATCATTGATCTGCAGAACTGTTGAACCTTAGATCTGATACCAATTTTTAGGAATCTAAGGAGGTGACATGGTACGATATGAAGTATAAATGACAAAAAGAAAAATAAAATTAAAAAGAAAACAAGCAAGAAGATGAATTGGCAGAGAAATGGAATACTTTATTAACAACCAATGGAGTGAGAATGCAATTTATGCAATATTCTGCTTACAAAACTAAATGAAGAGTCTACTATTTATAGGGAATCGTCCAAAACCCTAAAACATGGTAACTAGGTCAAAAAATCGGATAAAATCGAAAAATAAGAAAAAAGATTCGTGCTCGTTCGCTCAAGTGATAATCGGGCGAGAGCCTGTCGCTCGAGCGACGGCTCAATGGAGGCTAGCGATAGATTCGCTGTTCCAATTTTGCTGCTCTCGCGCGAGAGGGAGTCAAGTGACCGTCCGCACTGCACCCGTCCTTTTTGCTTCTTGGACCCTATTTTGACATCTTCAAGCCCAATACTCTAAAACGCGAAGCCCTAGACCAAATTTGGACCGGATTTGGTCACAAAACCCAACAACAATTATTTGCACTAAAAGTCTAAATTCACAAGTAATTATCCAAGACTAAACCGAGCAAAGCAATATTTATAGTGATTTTGTCATTGTTTCAACACACTTTGATGTGTTTTTATTTTTTATGGTGTCCCTTCTTCTATTTTTGGGATATTTTATTGGTTTTCGAGGGTAGTTTTTTAGCTCTACACTGTAGACAACCTTCTTTTTTGGTAGATAGTCTCCTAAACATTGATCATGGATAAGGCCAGATCACTCAAAATTAGCTCCACACGACAATATAGGCAACTTTTTTCTACGTACCTCAATCAGTGCATTGCCTTTCACTTTACTTTTTTGGAATAATTAATTAGGATCAAAACTCTTAGTTTATGAGCATTCTCTAAGTTCTATATCTTAGTAAAAAACACTCCACACAATATATTCACGCACGAAATCAACATATGTTTTGTGAAACTATCCTTTCAATGATTATGGAATTGAGATATATGGTTTTGGATTTTGCACAACCTAAATTCAAGCGTCGTCAACCTAATATATTCGAGTAACCACTTAAAAAGTATAGGGTGATTAAATATGAATATTGTGCTCAAAGAGTATCAAATCTAATAAGAATGAGCTTAAAAATATTCCTATTTTCAGTCTATTAGTAATTCGTGAATCACACAAGTTATCTCGATCATATTAACAAAAACCAACAAGGCTAACCGACCACACAAGCAAACATTAAAGCCATGAAATGCTTTTAAATTATTTATTTATTTATTTATTTATTTTTGTATTTTTCATGCATATAAAGTGGAAAACATGCAAAACAACCATGCAATATCGATTCAACAATAAACCCCACCCCCAAGTTTAAATTATGCATTGCTCTCAAGGATATAATTAAAAAAAAAAGGAAAAAAAAAACACAAGTCAAACAAATAAATAACGAGAAATGGATGTAGATACTTGCCGGGAGATGTGTTGGATGGTAGGGACAAGATTTGGATTACTCCATTTCATTTTGTGTCTGCTGTTTGAATGTCATTGTACCTTCGATTTAAGATGAAAATCATGAAAATTAGGGGCACACAATAGATATAAATTCAATGCATTCCATGAAGGATAATTGACAGCACAACATCCCAAGATGTGCATGAATGGATAAAACTAATATAGGATTCAAGAAATAGTATGGAAGCTACAATGTGGTGCAATTGAAAAGACAACCAGTCTTTTTATGCCACATCCAGCTGCTCCCTTTACTATTTTTGCCTCAAATAAGTTTATTTTCCTTTTTAGTCCTAATACACGATGATCCTTTATTACAAACAAAATGTGCCTAAGTCTAAATGCAATCCTAGATAACTACATACAATGCAACTACTCAAAGCATAATAAATAAAAGGAATGAAATTGGATTTCTTCCAGTAATTGCTTAATTTAGAATCTTTAGCTAGACTTTGTTGAATAGATAATCCTGGTAGTTTAAAGCGGACTTCATCAGCAAGGCATTGAGCACAATGTTCAACATTGTCAACCCTTTTTCTCAATTCTCCAAATTCGTAGAGCTCATTTTATATCGTTGAGGTTTCCAATTATTCTACATGTTCCTTTTCTATGAGGGAACTTTCTTGATCTTTTACTACCTTTTTATTAATTTTTCGGCTTCCCTCACCAGGGGATAGCTTCTCAATAGTGATATAGACCTAAAATTTTTCTTACTCATTATCCACTCATAAGGCTGCTTTTTTGCTTCAAAGTCCGTAATAACTCGACTCGCAAATAAGAATGTTCAACCCAAGATAAGTGATACATTGTAGTCTATTGGAAATATGAATTTGTTTACATTAATAAGCATATTCTCTCAACCACTCCTCGAGGGTGTTTGATTGATCGGTCTGCTAGTTGAAGGGAAATTGTAGTTTTCTTTAACTCTTTCAAACATAATTTATTGCGGACAGAAAGAGGTATTAGATTTATACTTGTTCCAAAATCGATAAAATATTAAAAGTTGAATTATTTCCCATTGAGTAAGGTATTTTGAGACTCCCTCATCCATTATTTTAAGAGGTAGTTTATATTGTAAGATATGTTGCACTTATTATTTAGTGGGTAGTCTTAAATTCATTGAGATTTCTTTTCTTTAATAACACTTCTATTAGGAACTTTGTGTAGTTTAGTATTTGAGATATGGTCTTAAGTAACAGGATGTTGATATAAAGTTTTTTGAACATGTCCAAAAAAATTTCAAACTGTTCCTCGATCTTCTTCTTTCGCTGTACTTGAAAGAGAATGTGATGCACATAAGTTTTGACAGGAATGGTTGCCTTCACTTGTGGATGGTTTGACTTTTGACCTGGAATCACTTTTGTTGATTATTCAGATCAATCCACATGATCATCATCTGTGCAAAGTATCTTTTCATTCAATATTACCCGTCTCTTAACTATACTTTATAGAAGTTCAACCCCATATCGTGTAGTAATTGCCTAAATCGCTTCCTAGCGGTCTTTCTGAAAGTGTTCTAACTATTTGTGAGATCTGATTTTCTAAGTTCTTTATAATAGCCCCTTGAATTTAAAAGTTTTTCTTAGTCTTTTGCATGAATTAAGCTGAAACTTCGGTCGTGTTGGCAAATTCTGCTTGCCATGAAGATTTATTTTTTGGCTACTAAAAACCCGGCGACAGATCTTGAGAAGACTATACACTAGTCTAGAAGAACTTTTTATGATTTCTCCAACTCAGATTGTACATGTTGGAGTGAGGATTATTTTGTTACCTCTAATAGTTTTGCGTCTAATTCAGTCCTCAAATGATTTAGCAAACGGACTTTCCATGTTACAATCCACTCTTTCATGATCACCTCATGATTTCATCTTGGCCCGATTGCTTGAACTGCATTTATTGCTTGATTATTTTATCACCAACCTCTTTCCACATGTTCTTTCAATCAGCCATAATGTACTAGTGTATGCTATATCCTCCATAATGTAGTAGTGTATGCTAAAAACTTTCAGCCGACCATAACCTATTTTCACATGTTCTTTCAGTCAGCCATAATGTACTAGCGTATGCTAAATCCTCCATTATTTCATAAATATGATACATAGTCCATTTGGTAATTGACCCATTACAGGTAAAGTCAACGTTAGCCCTACTTTTCGGATTCACATAAATGTAGAAATATTGAACTTGTAGCAATTTGTGCAAACCGTGCTGTGGACATTGTTGGAGCAATCTTTTGTATCTCTCGCACAATTTATAGTAACATTTCGAATCAAGCTGAGAGAATATAGTGATTTCATCCCTCATCTTGACAATCATTTTTTGAGGAAGGAATTTATTCTAGAACTTCTCAATTAAACTGTTCCAAGTGATGGGAATATGTCCAGCAATTCTCTAGCTGAATCTTTCAAAGTGTAAGGGACGAGTCATAGCCGAATGCATCACTGAAAACTTCAAGGTATTCAATAGATGCACACATGTCCAAAAACCTCGAGATGTGAGTATTTGGATTGTCATTGGGTTTCCAAAGAAATATAATACGTTCCAAAACATATATATCATATGAGTCCTCAAATAGAAGTTTTCTTACCCAAATGTTGGATAAACTATGCTGGATCGACTTTTCACCATTGGTGGTATTATGTATTATTCATGAGCCTTTTATTCACTACCTTCGGCTATAACCGGAAGTACAGTATTTCATTCACCCAAGCGGTCACTTGATTTTGTATGTTTTCTACCATTGATACTACTTGCTATTTTTGGTATGTTTCTATCTGTTCTTTTCTTCTAAACCAAGATGTTTATTTGATTTTCTAATTAAATGGAGCAAGATTGTATTGTCTCGAACTTTGCATACAAGATCTTAAAAAAAAAAGAGAGAGAGAGAGAGAGAACATGTAGTTTTTTTAATATGAATTTAAAAAATTAAAAATAAAAAAATCAGGTTAAAGTCATGACTAACTAAAACTAATTAACTACTATAATCCACGACAATGATGTCAAAAATTTGATCGTACGAAATTTCGCAAGTGCATGGTATCGTAACTAAATAATATAATGATAAGTAGAGTATCGTCCCACGAAGACTATATATTTAAGTTAGAATCAAATAATGTTAACTCTAATCAAATAGCTAAGTTTGTGTGAATAATGTATACTAATTAACTAATTAAACTAATTATTATAATGAGCGAAATATGAAAGATTTTGTAAGATTAGGTTGAGTATGCACAAAGACTTCAAATCCCCCTTGTTAAAGCAATTTAATACATATGAATATCATGAAAATATTTATTCATTTTTGTTGATCAATATTCCTAATTTTTTTAGTAATCTATTTTGAATAGAATTATATCATCTATGTGACCTTCCTGTATCTTTATGAATGATGTGAATATAAAACCAATCTTTGAAACCCTAGAAAATTTATTGAAATCATACAAGGGATAGGGTATATCTTTATCTTCTATTGAACCTCACTACAATTGTTATAACATGCCAAATTTCTATTCCTTCTCCCAAGTGACAATAGAAATCACATAATAATTCAATTAGTAGCTAATTAATTGAATAACATTAAATTATGTAAAAATCATCCAAAAATAAACACATATTAGGCATCAAAATATTGAAATTATATTAAAAGTTCATAACAAGTGTTCATGTATGCCCAAGCCATTATAACATACATACCGTCTGCTTTGAGAGAGTAACTGCCATCTTAATCCCTTATCAATTCACGTGTAGTTATATAAGTATTAGATTCCCCTTATCAATAAATATTATGATTTACCAAGCTTGTATACGAACCCAGGCAAGCTCTTTAATTGCTGCTAGTTGAATTTTGGGATAGATGTAACAATTTATGTAAAGAATATCATTCTAGTCATTCCATTCTTATTCAGTTAAGGAAACTTTCTTGTTTCTTGAAGACATGCTTGTTGAGGCCTTTAAAATCTGATTTCTCCAAGGTTCTAAGAAATAATGGAAAGCATATGCAAGCAACTAGTATTCTATATCATCATGTAAGCTCTAGGTCTCTTGTCATTGATAGCAATTGACAAAAGGATTATGGGAAGATGTTGAAACTGCCTGATCCTGCTTAAGTGACCAAAATCTAAAAATGGAATAATATCCACTTACATGGGTCAAACGAATGTGCTTTTAACTTCAAAATTTTAGGTTTCACATGCTAGATTTAGATTGCTTTTACACTATACTAAGACTTCGATGTTATAACAGAGTACAGAATCTGTTGGAAATAATAAATTGTTTAACTATTACAACGTAGAAGACCCTACTTATATAGTTACAAATAGTTCTAAAAGGAAAGATTATGTCATAATCACACAATTAATTATAAGGGAAAGTAATCTCTTAGTGTCAATGACCGTAGCTTTGCTTAAGCCTCTTGACCCTATCGTAGGCGCAGTTTGCCCAACTTCGACCGTACATTGTAAATATTAGTTCAAGTTTCAGATGTAATTTTCTTTCCGTTGTAATAGTTTATTTAAATTGTAAAATAGCTAGAAATTAGAAAAGTTTATTATGATTCTAGAACATTTAAACATCTATTCCCGTTACTTGAGTTTTTGTTCTGAATATTATTATAAGGGGTATTAGTCTTTCAAATATCTTTCAAACTTTCTAGTGTTCACCCCCTACACTAGTCATTGTAATTTTCTGCTTTCGTCAATTTTAATTTCTAGCTTTCAACCAATCAATGATCAATTTACAATCAATGTATTTCAATTTTATGTTGTAAGCTTTCTATAAATTGTAATCAAATTTTCTTTCATCCTGAAATGATCAAGAGAATACTGAAGGTAGTCTAGTGGAGCAGGCTACTGCCGCACGGTGTCCCTTTCTGTCCTAAAAAGAAAAGCAACCTATGAATGTTGGTATCAGAGCTATGATTCAAGACTCGATAAGAAAGCTATGGACCCAAATTTCGCGAACACCACAGAAGTGGTAGATATTCAAAAGAGAAATATGAAACAACGTGTGGATACGCTTGATGAGACACTACTAGGTTGTACTATGTCGTGGAGGGCCTTAAGGAAAAATTCGAGGTGGCAGAGAGGAAATTCGGGAATTACACATCCAACTAGATGAATGCCAAAATGTTAACGCAGCAATGACTGAAATTGTTGCTATCATACTTGATCTGCAAATAAAATGGAAGCGTAGAGAGCGCAATTACTAGTGCTTCAATGCGCGGTTGAAAATGGGCAAGCTACCGTACAAGAGCATATTTATAGGCTCAAAATTCTAGAACAATGTACCTATAGAAGGGCACACGATGTAAAAGAAGTTGAGAACTTTTTTTTCGATATGAAACAGTACTTTCTTGCGGCTTCGATCCAAGACGAAGTGAGAAATGTTACAATAGCTACCATGTATCTTGGTAGGGATACAAAACTATGATGGCAGACAAAGTATGCTGATATTGAGGCCAACATGATCCAAATAGATTCTAAGGTTCTTCTTAAAGAAGTGATTAGATCTCAGTTTTTCTCGAAAAATGTAGAATATGAGGCACAACGGGTACTATGAGAACTGAAATATACGAGCTCCATTAGAGAGTACGTGACAACCTTTCAGGCCATATGCTGAATATTCGAAATATGTCGAAAAATGATAAGGTATTCACTTTCATGGAATGATTGAAACCGTAGACACGCACGAAGCTTCAGAAACAGAAGGTTACTGATTTGAGAACGGTCATGGGAGCCGACGAATGTGTGAATGACTATCAGTCGGAATCTAGAAAAGATTGACCTTTAGGGAATAGGCAATCTATTGGAGGTGGGGACAGACCTTATAGATCCAACTCGAACTCAAATGGGGGGAACGTTACTCTCAGAACAAGGGAGTAGTCTATCAATGCGTACATCAAAGTAACTTCAAATGAAACTCTAACGTAGCAACGTCAACAACTGGAATAAAAGAAAAGCAACGGAGGGCAGATCTGATGCCACTTCTAAATTGATGTGTTTTTTATGTGAAGAACCCCGTCGGGTTGCTGAGTGTCCTCAGAAATGAATGGTGAATGGATATTATTAACTAGCAAGTGGCGGAACAAGTTTAAAGCAAGATGTCCCCACAAGCTAAATGTCATGGCGAGACTGATTCTGAAGAGGATAAGGATGAAGTGGGTACATTCTCACATCGGTATAATACACTTTCAGATCGAGCTACTAAAATGTACAATGTTCCCTCGAAAGAGCCAAAGATGAAAGTATCGAAAGCTAACATTTGTAAGGTGAAAGGCCTAATGTACATTGATGTAAAGATCAATGGAAAGACAATTAGGGCTACAGTAGATAATAGCGCTAATCATAGCTACCTCGTAAATACCGAAGTAGAGCGGCTCAAACTTGTTTTGGAGAAAGGTAGTGGAAAAGTCAGGGTAATCAACTATGTTGCTCAACCAATAGCTGGAATAGGGAAATCTGTTTCAATAAAAGCGGGTCCTTTTGAAGGAAGGAAAAATTTGTCGGCAGTTTAAATGGATAATTTCAAG
>CAIGRL010125521.1:0-15294 GCA_903798325.1 Fraxinus xanthoxyloides | reverse complement strand
GTAATTATAGTATTTATAATTTTAGTTATTTGATATGTATTATTTTATTTATTTTATGGTCATAGAATAATTAAAATAATATAAAAATTAGAAAAGCCATTCTCGGCATAAGGATTGAGGCTTGATCTTGCTGCTTTAACACTCCTTGCGCCTTTTAGAACATTGCCAAAAAAATAAACTGGATAGAAATACATGAGAAGAGTATTATCTCTTTCATTACCTGCTCTCTCCTTTCAAGTTGAGCATAGATGTTGGACGTGTATAATTTGGGAAACAAGTATCACATTTGTTTCTTGCCAAGCCCTTCGTTAAGGAATCTGTAGTCTTATCTCCAGAAGTACGTATGGCAAGCACAAATCACCTGAACCCAACTTGTCACTGATGAAGTATCCATGAGTCGCAACATGCTTGGTGCGGTCATTTTGAATAGGCTTTGCAATTTAATTGATTCTTTGTTATCACAACATGGCTTCAACTTTACTCTTTTGTCTTGAAGAAGAATTTTCAGCCGCAAAATTCTGTATGACAATGGGTGAAATTCCTATGTTTTGCATCTATGCACTAGATCTAGGGCAAAACACTTCACATGTTACTTCTCCCGACAACAAGATTACCACCAGAAAATGTGCAGTGCTCAATGAGCATCAATATATCTTCCCGCTTCTTCTAATCGGCAAGTTTTAACCTATCATAAAATGCTTTCAACTTGTCACAGGTGAGGAATTCTTGGAGAGTGCACGAGATCGTGTGGTCTTTAAAATCAGTTGTTGGGTTTCATGTCCAATTGAGTTGTAATACAAGATTTCAGTGTATTTTCCAAGAACCAGCTTCCATACTTGGCATAAACTTGACCTCCAAAAAAACAACAAATGTAGAGAAAGCAGTAAATGAGGAGGTATTACCTCCTATACAGAAGTAAAGTAACAAAAGTATATTAAAGACCTTTAACACTAGGGATACTATGTCTGTCAATCTATACTTGAGCGTGTAGCCATCGAGGAAGGTCTAGGAGGCCGTACTATTGTGACAAGTGAATCAGTAACTTGATTCACCCACGATATATGTAGAAAATCACATCTCGATCAAATGATTGATTATGGCTAATGTGCCTTAGAATGTCCTAAATAGATCATGGCCCTAGAGCAATCGTCATAAGAAGATGAACCGCACCACTGGAAAATCAATCCTTGATGTATCAATGTTGATCTTGTGAGATCTTATCGATGGAGTTCGCCAATAAACTAAGATAGAGGGTGATGGGTAAGGATGGGCTAAATAGATACCAAACAGTCGGGCGATGTCTAGATACCCTTGCCAATGGATAGATAGAAAAAAATTGCGAATAAAAATAGTGCAGTAGACTCTCCAAATGATTTGTCGAGGCTCAACGGCAATTTCCATGCTTCTCATCATTCATCACAGTCCAATAAACTAAAAGATCAACAGAGGAATGATAGTGCTAGTGTGGCCACAACGTATGAACTGGCCTCTGAATCGTTATCTCTGGAGATGACAATGTACTCCCTCACCTGACAAAGACGTCGACAAAGTGGCACCACACATGGTGGAATATACAACTGCTTGTGAATAAGTGGGATGGTCTCTATCTTCGAGCAGCATTGGCAATAAGAGGCCAAGTGACAACTAATCCATCATTGAATGGAAACATCAAGTATAATAACCTTTGGCCACAGCGGCCAACAAAAAAGAGATCATCGTAGATATGATGGGATTATTTAACATCCGGTACCTATCATGAAATGGGTGGCACAATCGAGCAAGCTACCATGTAGACTTGGTAGCAAAGTTACCATCTAGTGTATCTCTCCACATAATCCGATCAGGGCCATCAAAACATATGGATATGCTCCCAATGCGCTCAACCTAGCAGAAGAAAGCACCTGCAGTAATCAGTTAAAATTCCATTCATATCATCAAAGAAATCGTGAACCCTCGCAGAAGTGTGATGTTGATGAAGGAATAATGATGCCAGGGTAGAGTTTCCCCATATAGCAATCATGTCGAAGAATGTGTGTCCTATGCCAAGATGCCCAGTAATGTGTAACTCAGCATGTGGACCAAATAATTTTAGTTGCCTCCATGTTGATGACGTTGAGTATGGAGCTGATGCAAGAAAAGAGAATGCCACTATAATATTTGCCCAGTAAAAATTGAGCCCATAAAAACGGTGGGGTACAAAAAAACCACCGAAGTTTCAGAAAGAATGTATCAACAATGTCTTAAGAGTTTTTTAAAGCCCAATCCACCCTCATCAATCGGTAGGCAAAGTTCCTTCCATCATTAGATGGGCTAAGTAGATTAATTTTCCCACGAGTCATAGGTAACTCCCCCTATCTACAAGATTAGAACCTTCCTTACTCAACTTCATATTTTGATCTATTAGAGCATAAGAAGGTTTACATCCAAGCATTCTAGTCTCTTTTAACAAGTCAAGGATATACTTTTTCTGCAAAATAGATATCCCTCTTTTTGAGCAAGCCACGACCATACCTAAGAAGTATCTTAACTGACCAAGATCTTTTATTTCAAATTCCTTCCCAAGTATCTCCTTTAACTTTGCCTGATTCCTCTAAGTCATTACCAATGAGAATAATATCATCTACATATACAATCAAGATTGAGATCTTTCCACTCACATAATGTTTGAAAAATAGCGTATGATATGACTGACTTTGAGTATACCCATTATTCCTTACACACTTAGTTTGACTAAGTTTGAGTATACCCATTATTTTTCACACTTGGTAAAGCGATCAAACCAAACCCTTGGAGATTGTTTAAGACTATACAATGACTTCTTCAATTTACATACCCTATTCTTGTCTCTTTCTTCATACCCAAGAGGTAAATTCATGTATACCTCATCCTCTAGTTCTCAATTGATGAAAGCATTCTTAACATACACCTGACAAAGCGGTTGGTCTAAATTTACTGTCATAAATAGCAGAACTATAATGGTATTGAGTTTTGCAACTTGAGCAAATGTTTCATTGTAATTCACCCCAAACGTTTAAGTAAACCCTTTTGCCACTAAACGAGCCCCGTATCTTTCTAAAGTTCCATCCAACTTGTACTTGACAGTGAACACCCATTTACATCCCATGAGTTTTTTTCCTTTGGTTAAATACACAACTTCCCAAGTATTGTTTTTTCTTAAAAGCTTGCATTTCTTTAACTGCTACCGCTTTCCATTCTAATTTTTGGAGAGCTAGTTCAATAGTTGTAGGAACTTCTTCTCTTTCAATTCTCTCACTGATTGCACGGAATGAAGTTGACAACATACTATTTGATACAAAATTCCAAATAGGATGAAGAGTACATGTTTTGTATTTTTTTTTCCAACGGGCTATAGGCATATCAAGTTCATTATTCTCACTGTCTAAACCTTCAATTGAAATTCATTCCTCTTCCATCTCAACTCTACGACCTTCCTCGATCAGATTTTCTCTTGATTCAACATCTTGGCAATGCTTTAGTGTTGTGACAGGATGTATTACCGGTGTAGGCCGGTTTCTCCTAGAGTAAACATGTAGCTCAGAATTTCTTTCAACTTGCTGCGAATCTATACTTGTTTCCAATGATTTTGTTAATGGCATATTAGGTAAAGAAGGTAATTGTGATGTGGTAAATTGGATATCTGAAGGTGTTGGCCGTGGAGTATCTATAGATATTGGCAAAGGCTTATTTTGTGGTAAATTCAACTCCGAAAGATAATATTCCCACTAAGTGTCTCCCCTCGAAGATTAGGTATTTTCTTAAAGTATGATTGTTCCTCAAAGAATGTAACACCCCGTGTAACAAACAATTTTTTAAATGTTGGACTGTCTCACTTATACCCTTTTTGATTGGGAGCATATCCTATAAAAATACATTTTGTAGCTCTAGGATCTAATTTACTGAGGTGTGATGTAAGGACAGAGGAGAGACAACCGAACATTCTAATAGGCAGAGAGGTAAAGAGTCGCGTTTGAGGATATAATTTTTGGAGTGTTTGAAGTGGTGTTTGGTAACTAAGAATTCGTGAAGGAAGTCGATTGACAAGATATGATACTGTAAGAACAGCTTCCCCAGAAAATTTTAGGAATATTATTTTTAACTATGATTGCCCTGGTGACTTCTAAAAGGTGCCTATTTTTCCTGTCAGCAATTCCATTTTGTTGCGGAGTTCCTACACGAGTGCTTTGATGAACTATCCCATTTTTAGATAGATATTGGCCAAGATTTGAATTAAAGTTTCAAGTCCATTATCGATGTGAAGAGTTTGAATGTGTTTGAAACTAATTTTGTGGAAATTTGGAAGACATCAAATTTTTTTTTTAACAAAAATGTCCAACATAGACGTGTGTGATCATTAATGTATGTTACTAACCACTTAACTCCTATAATATTAGCAACTCTTGATGGTCCCCAAATATAACTATGTATCAGTATAAAAAGGTTGAGATGGTTTGTAAGTTTAAATAGGATATGGTCGTATGTTTTGCAATTTGACAAACTTCACATTTAAACAAATTAACACTTTTATTTTGAAACAAGAGGAGAAATAATTCTTTAAATAAGCAAAGCTAGGGTGTCTTAATCTATTATGCCATAACATAATCTTATTGAAAATAGGAATAAATTCACTGCTTGAAGTGAGAGCTTGTTTATTCACGGATTTTCCACAATAATTGAAGTAATGAAACCCATTAACCTCCTCAGCATTGTCAGTCGTCTTCCCCGAAATCAAATCCTGAAACTCATCCCGAGAATTATAGAAATTAGCCCCACAATTTAAATCCTTGGTTAATTTGCTAATTGAAACAAGGTTACATGTAAGCTTAGGAACATGCTAGATAGAATGTAATTCTACATTGTCTGTTAAAAATATTGTGCCTTTTCCAGCAACTGAAGATAAAGTTCAATCTGCAATTCACACTTTAAAGGTTCCCGGGCAAGGAGTATAAGTTTTAAATAAGTGGTGACATCCAGTCATATTGATGCCCCAGAATCAAGTATCCATAGGTTATTCGATCAGATTTTGTAATAAGTGCTGAATGATAATTACCTCGCTGTGCTGAAGTGTAGCTCTTTTTTGATTGTAAGTTGGATGGTGTAGATTGTGCTCGAGCCAGAAGCTGTAATAATTCATCTATTTGCTCAGTACTAAAAAGCCAAACTGATGAAGTTAGGGGCAGAACCAGTGCTCTCTGTCTTCTCCTCTTTAGCTGCCTGAAAAACTCGACTATCACCCAACTCTCGTGGCTTCGAACTTGCTGGTTTCCCATGTAATCTCCAGCAGGCATCTTCTTTGTGATTAGATCGTTGACAATAGTCACACCCCAAGTTTTTGGGCTCTCCAAAATTGGACTTTTGATCTTTAAATATCTAGTTCCTGTTGGCTGTTAAAGCTGAATTCTGCATATGGGTCTCCATACCAGATTCATAAACACAACCCATCATAACTCTCTTCCTCTTTCTTCTCTTCTTACTTCAGCAAATGCCTCCTTAATGCTCGGCAATGGTTTAGCCCCAAGGATCCTTCCTCTTGCTTCATCCAGGTCCTTATTCAGTCCAAGTAAAAAATCAAACACCCTCCCTTTTTCAGGTTCGTCCTGTTTTTCTTGCTACAATTTGTACAGTCCTCAACATCTACAAACAGGTCTAGGTCCTGCCATAGCCCAGTCAAAAATCACAACTTTTCCTTTGCCCCGAATGACCATAAGAACAGATTGTGACCAATCAAAGTAGTTTGATCCATCAAGTTTATGTTCGGTTATTTGAAGTGAATGATTTTCGACACCATACACTTGAGAAGGGGTCGAAGAGGAGGGTGTAGTACTTTCTATGTTTGAGAATTTGGTTGAACTAGTTAAGTCCCGATTTGCCATTGAAGAGGTGGGAGAAAAAGAGCCAAACCATAGCTCTGATACCATGTTAAAATTGATGGTAAATCTTTGTGATACCATATATTAGAGATAAACATAAATTCCTAACAACTTGATTTTATCTACATCCTAAGAAAGGATAAAGAACCTTATAAAATAGAAAATTTATCTAATAACAAAAAGTAGATAATCATAATCAAGAAGATAGCCATCAAAAGTTGAACCCTTAACAAACTCTTCGCTTCAACAGTTTTGTCGAAGGCTGTGATTGGGGAGTGGGAGGTGTCGAAAAATTAAATTATACACAATCATGGACTATTTACAACCCAAAAAAGAAAAAAAAAAATCAAAAAACGAAGGGTTTGAGTGGAACAGAACAAACAATGGCATTAGCAGGTTCTGCTCTATCTTGTGTTTAAAGCAAAAAGCTAATTATTTGTGTATTATCTTAAAAATTATAGCTAGATGAATTTAATTATTATTGTTTTTATTTGTCCCCTGTTTGGTAGAGACTAAAATCAGATTTAAAGTAGAATTTGCTAGAAGTTGATGAACTGTGTGGGTAAAATTGATTATTGACTTTGACTTGGATTAAAATCTTGATTTTAATTTCCACCAAACAGGGGCTTGTAATGTAACCTGTTTTGTGTCTAAACTATCCTTCTATGCTTATGATCTATCATTCTTGTGCTTACAGGAAGTACGGTAGAGTTAGGAAATGGACTCTAGGCTTGACAGGTTATAAAGACAAGATAGCCATCATTAGAGCCTCTGGAAGCATTAGCAGGACACGAGGTCCATTGAGTGTGTCTAGCTCAGGGATTATTGCTGAGAAATTCATTGAGAATATTCGCAGCGTTAGAGGTACGCAATATCTGTCTATATATGAGATTTTTAATTAGCCTATGTTTGGTCCCCATTTGTTCAAGAATTCATTTTTTTCAAAATTTATTTTCAATTATACATTCTCCGATAAGATAATTTTACACTTAGAGTGTGTTTGATGGATATTATTTTGAAAGAATGTATTTTGGAATAGTAGATTCATGGAGAATGTGTGGTTGAAAAAGAAAGAAAAGTTATTGATGTGATGGAAAATATTATTTTATTGAAGANACAAGATAGCCATCATTAGAGCCTCTGGAAGCATTAGCAGGACACGAGGTCCATTGAGTGTGTCTAGCTCAGGGATTATTGCTGAGAAATTCATTGAGAATATTCGCAGCATTAGAGGTACGCAATATCTGTCTATATATGAGATTTTTAATTAGCCTATGTTTGGTCCCCATTTGTTCAAGAATTCATTTTTTTCAAAATTTATTTTCAATTATACATTCTCCGATAAGATAATTTTACACTTAGAGTGTGTTTGATGGATATTATTTTGAAAGAATGTATTTTGGAATAGTAGATTCATGGAGAATGTGTGGTTGAAAAAGAAAGAAAAGTTATTGATGTGATGGAAAATATTATTTTATTGAAGAATGTGTGGTTGAAAATAAGTAGAAGAATGAGAATGAGAAATTTAATGTGCGCCAAACAGGGGCTTAAATTGAAAACATTCATTTAGCCCCTGTTTGGTGCACATTTTGGAAGTAAGAATGCATTTTTACTGTTGATGTGATGGGGAATATGTGGTTGAAAAAGAAAGAAAAGTTGTTAATGTGATGGAAAATATTATTTTATTGAAAAATGTATGGTTGAAAATGAGTAGAAAATGAGAATTAGAAAAATAATGTGGCTCAAACAGGGGCTTAATTTTTAACCACGCATTCTTAAAAAAATCACTATTCAAAAATACATTTTTCTCTAAAAATGAGGCTCAAACAAGCCACCAGTCTCCTTTTAGATGTAAAGGACCTGTAATTTGTGAGGACATATACTGAAAACGTCGTCAGAAAACAATTAATTGTGTGTGGGAATCCTGGATGAACACTAAAGAATAATATGAAATTTCTGCGCGAAGACTAATGAATCTGTACAATCAGGAAACTACTGGGAAAAAAGGGTAGAAATAAGCAATTTCTTAAATTTCAAAAACAGCTATGATGCCTTTGACTTCTATATTCTTCTGGAATTTTGATTTGTTAACACTGTTCTTGCGCTGGAGAATGCATGGTCCATTTCCAGCTTATTTTTATCATCCGGAATGCTAGACTTGGAAGTCCTTCCATCAAAATATCTACCATTTGTCCCTCCCATTGAAACATACAAAATGCAAATCTAGCCACTATCTAACTTTGCTTTGATGGACCGCTTGCCAACTTCTACATATTCTGTACAATCAAGTTGGACATGTAGCCTGTTATCACAATGCAACTTCATTGGTCCTTCTCATTTGAACTTTAAGATCATCTAGCATAATCTATAACCAAAGAAGCTCGCATAATACCCTTTGTCATGGACATGAACTCTGCCTCAGCTCCAGAATGAAATATTTGCTCAAAAATGATTTTATCATCTTCTATTTTGCCTTCTAGGAAGTCTTGTTCCTCAATCTTTGTATTTCATTCTTGTTATTTTATAAATTTCTTTTCAATCAAAGGGGTAAAAATATTAAAGTATAGCTGAATTGTTTCTTTACCCTTGAATTTTGATCGCTTACATTTTTTCTTGTCTGATTGATCCTGATAAGACTTTTGCAGAGTCAAAAATATATAAGGCTGTTGTCATTCGTATCGATAGTCCTGGAGGGGATGCTCTTGCATCTGATTTGTAAGTGTTCTTGTTTATTGAATAAAAATATTTGGGACTTGAAAACCTATAGAACGACACATTTTATTGTATTCTCAAGTATTGGAGTCTTTTGTTTCTCATTTTGATGTGTAAGAAGTCCAATAATTATATCAACTAGCCACTAATGCTACATCCAAAATTTGCCTCTCTTTCACAAAAGTCCTTAACTAATACTTTTATCATGATCTTGTACGAACTGTTCGAAAGGCTAATGTGGCAAGAATTACCTTTTTTCCTAGATTCTGATTTTTCTGTGATGAGGCACAAAAATGATGAATTTCATTGCTGAATTGATACTAGCCATTCTGGAAGAACTCAAAAACTTCCATCAAGTCACCCTTCATAATTTAATCATTACTTCATATCCACCGAAATAGGACACCATTCCAAGCCCTACATTCCCCTCTTTACTACAAACTTTTATCTGGATATTCTCGTCCCAAACCCGAAGTACTCAAAAACCTAAGTCACATTAGATCACATCCTCTCTAAAATTAGAACAACTAAACCTGGCATTTCAAATGGGAATATCACTAAGCTCACAGTTATTAAAACTGGCAAATGTTTTCATGCTTTTAGTCAGCCTCGAATTATATAACTTTTCATGAACAAATCTCACTACATTGCCTCCACCCCCGCCCCCACCACACACCCATCCAAACCGCAACGAGGATCATAGATAACAAATAGTCCTACCAACTCTTCCCAGAATGTGTTTTTGTCAATGTTCCAGTTAGGATCATAGACCTTTGTTAACCATTATGAGCCCAATGAAGATTCTATATTATTCATTCAAAAATTGTCCTAAACAAACTGAATAACAGATCTATCTCTGTAGTTTCATCAAACCGAACTCCTAAGTAGAATGTCCCATCCTTACAGAATTGGTAAGTAATATGCAAAACCAAACGAACAATTACAATTTGTTGCAGTAGCAGTACTTTTGTCAATATGTATCAATAAATAAGAAAAAATGCATGACCATCCGTGACACTGAAGTCCATGCAGCATTGTTTCCATGTATGTTCGAAGGTTTTAAGAATTTTTTGGATTATTTTAATCTGCATTTCACGTATAAATTGATCGTAGGATGAATTTAGAAAAAGAAATATTATATTAAGGGTTCAAAAGAATAGGATTCTTGTGGACCGGAAAATGTTTGATTGTTCATTGATTAGTGTTGTTATTGTGTTTTGAAGAATGTGGAGGGAAATCAAACTATTGGCAGCCTCCAAACCTGTGATTGCATCAATGGCTGATGTAGCTGCTAGTGGAGGATACTACATGGCAATGGCTGCTCAGGCTATAGTAGCTGAGAATCTCACTTTAACAGGTTCAATTGGAGTTGTGACAGGTGAGACCTTGCAACCGTACTTTATTTATCTTTTTTATACAAGAAACTTGTGAAGCTGAAGTTAGTTGGCCATAAATTAGTGAGAGCTGTCTAAAATTTTGTTTCTTTTAAAGAGTTTCAAATTCTCAACGTGTCCTTTTACTAGTAAAAGTGATTAACAATTGCTAGTTCATTGGTGTAGTCACATGTCAAGAGTATGGGTTGAATCTTAAAGAAATTAGGTATATAATTAAGCAATTATAATAATCAAGTTAAAGGAACATTGAACTGGTTAAATTTGCAGCATCTGTGTAGATACCTTAAGACACCTCTGTCCTAGTAAATTGTGACTTTGTTTGAACCTTATTTGTTAAAATTGCACCAGAGAAGCTCCTAACTGCAAAGTAAGGTGAGGAACATCCAGAAAAGCACGAAGTTATCTGGATCCTTAATTTTTATCTTGGTTCATTTACCTATTGTTGATATTTTGACTGCTTCTCAATAAATTTATTCGAGTGCTGAGCTATAACAAGTTAATGGTAAAATTACAATTTCTCCTGAAATTTGCAGAAAGTTTCTTCCTTGATCTTCACTGACTAACAAGCACTTCATTTCGATGAAGTTTGTGCTGCATTATTTCACTTTGCACATTTGAGGCTTATGGCATATATGATTCCCTTAATTACCAAACTTGCATCTAAACAGCACCACTGCTAAATTTTCTTGTACTTTGTCTCCATGTAAACAACACTTAAGAGTTGAAGCATAATCTTTGGATAAAAAATAGTTAAAAGTTTTACTTGACATGATTTTGCTCCGAAAAAATTTGTGGAATTTAACAAATATGCTTAAATAAATGCATTAATGTTATTTCAGTTATTTGCATGAGAATTTGGACCGTTATGATATGTACTATGTAGGAGTGCATATGTTGTTCTTTCTTCATATTTCTGTTCCACGTCATCTTAGTTCTCTTAGATCATTGAGCACTGAAGTTTGTGGCGACTATATATGTTTCGTGCTTCTAAGTTGTTTTGTCTTCCATCTTTCCATTTCCTCTCACCTCTTATGCTGCTGAATTCCTCCCCAGTTTGTATTCTTTCTTATGTTTCTTTCGTCTACACTGTCTGAAGTTCGTATAAGTTCCATCAATGTAGTACTAATTCTTTAATCTATACGCGAGAAAACTTGACCATGTGCATATGCTTGTGCTATGAAACTTGAGTTAAGGGTAAACATGTTTGGATTTCAATGATCCAGCTTAACAGATTTTTTTCTGGGTTATAATAGAATTGATATTTCTTAAATTTCACGTAGGCAAGTTTAATTTGGAGACATTATATGAAAAAATTGGCTTCAATAAGGAAATAATATCAAGGGGAAGATATGCGGAGCTGACTGCTGCTGAACAGAGGCCATTCAGGTACTTCTGCGTCGACTTGCAAAGTATAAACGTCACTATAAGACAATATAGTGATAAGGTACCACAAGCATGTTTGTTGAAGCATGAGTAGAGCCAAATTGCCATTTCTTGGCTCATTATTATTTCTGAATATGTGTTAAAATGGATAAAGCTGCTTCGAATCATTTGATACCAGAAGTATTTTGGGGCTTGGAAAAAGATACAAGGTTGTAGTCAGAAGGTAGGAGGAAAGCTATAGAAATCAGTCCAGGAATACCATGGACTACAGACATGTAAAGTAGGCGCATTTTCTATCAAATTTTGGTTAACTTAATTAATAATCAAACTGAGATACTTCTAGAATCCATAGGGGATCGAAAAAGCCTCGACACATCTTGGAACTTGGAAAAAAAAAAAATTCACTGCGATAGTAATTCTGAACATGCTGAAACCAATATAACTGCTGCTCTACCCATGGGAAATCTTTCTGATAGTTTTTTAGAGATCTGCTCCTAAGCACTAACTAGAAAACACCATAATAAAAAATAAGACACTTAAAAAGGCATAGAAATAGGCTGAAAACTGATTATGATAGCTTGCAATCAATGCATCGTTGTCTAATCAAATAAAAGCTTTGCATTCTTTCCCAAACTCTAATTTCTTTTTCCACTTGTCTCCATCACTTCAACTGTCATTTCCTTCCCCTCTTCTTTCTCTACAGTTCTCTCTCCTATATTTCTTACCTTACTATCATCACTAGGTTGATTCAAAAAATATTATGTTTTCAAGTTTTAGTAATTTGGCCGGCCTATCCATTGTAAATACTAGCAATTGAAAGCGTGGTCTGTATGGTTCTTTCAACCTTGAATGCCCTATTTTGCTATTTCAACCTTTTTTTTAATAGGTGCTATTTCAACTCATTGATTTGGTGTCAATAAGAAATAAGACATTTGTAAAAAAATTACAAAAAAAAATAAATACTAGATTCTAGATTAGGTTATTCCTTGATTGTTTTATTTGTCATTGGTTCCTGTTTCTACAGTATTATTTACGATATGCTTGCCTTTATGATTTGCAGTGCAGATGAAGCAGAACTCTTTGAGAAGTCAGCACAGAATGCATATAAACAATTCAGAGACAAGGCAGCCTTTTCCAGATCAATGACTGTATGATTTTTGATGTAACATATTTCATCTTGGGATATCAACAGTTTTATTTATAACTTAATTTGGGTGATCTGTTGCAGGTGGACAGCATGGAAGAAGTAGCGCAGGGAAGAGTTTGGACTGGGAGTGATGCAGCTTCAAGGGGTCTTGTCGATGCTATTGGGGGACTCTCTCGAGCAGTAGCAATTGCGAAGCAAAAGGCTAATATACCACTGGACGAACAGGTCAGTTTAAATAATATTGTTTTTGTTTTAGATTTGTGGAGCTCGTCTCTCACTGTTTAAGCTTTGGTTTGTGACTGAGTGCAAGAGATTTTTCTGATACCTATCCTGAAAATTACAACGAAGTTGAACCAGCTAGGTACACGGGATGTTCCAAGCAAGTGAGATTAGACTGTTGCATCTCAGCAATTTGAATAGTATAATGGATTGATTATAAATATGATTTGAAGTTAGTGGTATGGTATGTGCTGAAACAAAATTGAATAAATAAATTTGTCTTGAAAACCGTGTTAGTCACCCACTTATAGCATTGATTCACTTCGCTTATTGAACTTTTCGTCGTTCCAAGTTGGTCACTCAGTTCATTTTGTTTCAGTTTAGCACTTTTGTCCTGCTGACTTAACTGAATGCTTTCATGGTTAACTTCATGTGGTATGGAAAATCCGTTAAATACAATTTTTCCATCAAGCTATGTCAAACCTTGTATTGTAGACAAGTTGTGCTTGCGGTTTTGTAAAGAAAGAAGAAGGAAAAAGAAAGCACCACTTGTCCAACCACACACTTTTTTTTCTAGTTGCATTTTGCATGATATAAATAATGCAAGAACATGTTTTCATGTCACATCATCATTGTTGTTAATTCAGAAGGTAAACGAAGTTCCTAAAACTGATATAAAAATCTGAGTTGAGTGACTAACATAGGAAAAAAATAAAGTTTGGTGACCAAACTGAAAAAACCACTATAAGTTGAGCGACTAACAGTGTTTTTACCATTGGGGACGTATGTATAATGCTGCTATTCGTGTAATATAGGCGGTAAAAGAATTGTCTTTAATATTATACTCGTCATCAAGCATGAATCATATTAACCCTAACATACTATGTCCCCTCGTCCCCCAAGTTTTTTCGAGTTTTGGCATTTTAAATGCGTTCTTAAACATCAGGTGACCCTTGTTGAGCTGTCGAGGCCTTCTTCATCTCTACCTGAAGTCTTGAGTGGCTTAGGGAACTCCATAGTTGAAGCAGACACTGTAATTAAAGAGTTGCTACAAGACATGGCATCTTGGAGTGAAATTCAAGCCCGTATGGATGGGATCGTGTTCGAAAAATTGGATGGAGCTTCATATGCCAACGTCGTCTTCAAACTTATCAAGGATTGCCTGAGGTCAATCTAATCTTATATTTTCTAAATTTTTCTTGTCTCTCGTACTCTTTATGCTTCAAACACTAAAATGGAGTACATTTAGGAAAGTGTACAGGAAGAATACAAAATTCACATGACAGATGAAGTTACGATTTCACCCTTGAGTCGTGTTTTGTAAGAGAAAAAATGGATGATTTATTTTATTTTATTTTTCTCATGGATACTGTACAACACAGTATTCTAACCTGACTAGAGTACACATCTCATAGCTGTATTTACAAATAAAATTTATATTTAGCTTGTTAATATCTACTTGGAAGTTAGTATGGATACTAGCCCAGCAAGTACTAATTATAAACTCAAAACTAGTGGGAATTTATGAAGGGCAATGAAAAAGAGAAGAAATGGTTAGGAAACTATGGACTAATAATACATTCAATAATATTATGAATGTTAAGAGCCCGTTTGACTCTTCAAAATGCATTTTGAAAATTTAATGGAGAATATGTGGTTAAAAAATAAGAAAAAGATTTGGGTTTACGCATAATATTATTTTATTGAAGAATATGTAATTGAAAATAAGATACAGAAAAATATATTTTGTAAATTTATATTTTTTTCTTATTTTAATTTCAATATTAATATCGATTTTAATAGTTAATATACTATTTAATTCTAATTGGTATCCAGTTGGGAAGACAAAGCATGAATTAAAATTTAAAAAGAAAAATATGTTGATTACTAGTCTCTAGTGTCCTATGTAGCGGTTGACATTTGGCCTCGTATTTGAGAACTTAAAGGTGACATTTGAATGCTGTTTTGATTCGAAATTAATCAAATTTTATAAGAAAAATATGTTGCTGTGCAGTGGGTGAAATTCCATCTTCATACTTGAGAATTTAAATGTTGTTGTGGCACTTTGGTAACAAGGTTACTAGGAAAAATGATTTCAGTTAGTTACAACTTTTGAATAAAATCTGTCACTATAGAGATAAATTTTACAAAACTTGAATACTTAAAAATGCTTCAAAAATTGAAGACTGATGATTAAAATGTCGACAAAAATTAAATGAAAACTTAGGTACACTTTTTCTATATTTTTTTTAAAACAAATAGATATATTTCATAAATGTAAATCCCCGCCAATAGCTGACGAGGAAAAACGGATTACCATATCTGAAAATAAAACTTAGATCTTTTTTTGAATATGTAAAGAATAGGGAAGTTGAGAAAATATTAAGTAGCATTTCTTTGGACAATTCATGGTTAACTAGTTGATGAGTTAATCTCTTTATTCCATTTTCTGGGCCACTAATTTTTCGAAAAAACTTTACTCTTTTTTTTTTTTATTTTTTTGATATAGATACACGGGGTTTGTTCTTGGTGTGTTTTTTTTTTTTTTTTT
>CAIGRL010125514.1:0-11137 GCA_903798325.1 Fraxinus xanthoxyloides | reverse complement strand
TTTTTGTAAAACCTCATTACTTAAACTTCTCACTTGAGATTCAAATTATTTAGATTATTGAAGAGGGACCTGTTACAGTGGCTCCCCTCGATACAGTAAAGAAGCTTGAGCGGGCCGCTAGAAGATTGGCCAAATGTGTGAATTATGTTGGAGCTGCAACTGTTGAGTATCTATACAGTATGGAAACTGGGGAGTATTACTTCTTGGAGCTAAACCCACGGTTACAGGTTTGTAAGATTTTCTTTTTAAATAGAACATCAAGGCCAATGTTTGATAAGCATGGCAAACCATCCTAGATTCAAATTTGTCTTTCTATGAAGACAAAGAATCTTATAAGTAGTACAGCGAGTTACAGATGTGAAAGTTATGTGGTTAAGATTACTGGAACCATGTGTTTTGGATTTTCTTAAGGTAGAATAAGGATTCGACGTTTCTTTGTTTCATTAACTCATTCTTATGTTCTTGAATAATTTAGGTGGAGCACCCTGTTACTGAGTGGATAGCTGAAATAAATTTGCCTGCAGCTCAAGCTGCAGTTGGGATGGGTATCCCTCTCTGGCAAATTCCAGGTCTGGTTCAAAGTTCATGATATTAGAACTATATTCTGTTATTTATCTTTATTAATCACATACTTCTTTGTGCTTACTAAATTAGAGATAAGGCGATTTTATGGAATGGAACATGGTGGAGGATATGATGCTTGGAGGAAAACATCTGTTGTTGCTACTCCATTTGACTTTGACACTGCCGAATCCACAAGGCCAAAAGGTCACTGTGTAGCTGTTCGTGTAACAAGTGAGGATCCTGATGATGGTTTTAAGCCTACAAGTGGGAAAGTACAGGTCAGGATTTTGAGTTTGATCCGTCCAAGTTCAGTTTTATAGCTCTCTTTCTCATGGTGATCAGGTATTGAGTGAAATAGCTTTGTACAGGAACTGAGTTTTAAAAGCAAGCCAAATGTTTGGGCATACTTTTCTGTCAAGGTACTTGTCATAAATTTATTTGCTGAAGAACCTCTATATACGAAGTTGGATCTGACTAACATCTTCACAATTGCAGTCTGGAGGTGGTATTCATGAGTTTTCAGATTCCCAATTTGGTAGGTTGAAGTTCGGTAACACATTTTTATATGAACTTCACATCAAATATGTTTTATATCTATTTTATGCATTTTTATAGAAATCTTTTTATTTCATTGTGACTAGCAGTACAAAGTACAACAACAAAGTTATGATAATAGGACAAATAGTCATTCCTCAAATCGAAAGATTTCGTTCGTAAAATTAAAAAATCAAAGCTAATTGAATATTAATTTAAGAAAAAAAAAGTATTATAATGATACGATGCGTAATTGTATAATTATATAGTATTTTGATTCATGTGTCCTTTTGAAAAAATTGTGTCTGCATCTCTGTGTCCCTTGTCCATAACCATGCTTCATTACTTCTGGTTTTGCTGTCTCACCTTCTGTACTTTTTTACTTATTTTTTTCTGCTTTAAAGATGCATGTGCATATGTTAGACTGAGGTCTGTTTATCAGAGTTCGAGTAGGTTGTCAGTTTGACACTTGAATGGCTTATGTGCCGTGGAAACTATTTGAAGCTCTCCAAACATATTTTTATTTGAATAATGGACAGTCCACGTGCAAACTCATTTCCAGCTATCCATAAATTCTTGAATCTTACCTCAGGCCATGTATTTGCTTTTGGAGAGTCTAGAGCTTTGGCCATCGCAAATATGGTTCTTGGGCTGAAAGAAATTCAAATAAGAGGGGAAATTCGAACAAATGTTGATTACACAATTGATCTTTTACATGTGAGGTTTTCAGATATCAAAATCCTATTTCACCCCATTGATTGTAATATGGTTCACACTATTGGAAGTTGACATATAAAACAATGTTTTTGCAGGCTTCAGATTACAAGGAAAATAAAATACATACAGGATGGTTAGACAGCAGAATTGCTATGAGAGTCAGAGCAGAAAGGCCCCCTTGGCATCTTTCGGTTGTTGGAGGGGCACTTTATGTGAGTATGCTAATTTTCAAGCCAAAGGTGTCTGACATCTTTATATTGTGAAAAAGTTTCTCTACACTTTATACTATCATATAATTGTGTTTTTCCATATTTATGAACACAGAAAGCTTCTGCTAGTAGTGCAGCCATGGTTTCAGAATACATCGGTTATCTTGAAAAAGGGCAGATTCCTCCCAAGGTATTTAGCATCAAAAGATTAGACTTGGAAATGGTTTCAGTTCTTCCTTTTTATAATTATTATTAATGGATACCCTACTTGCAGCATATTTCGCTGGTCAATTCTCAAGTTTCACTAAATATTGAAGGAAGCAAATATACAGTAAGTGTTTACACGCAAAAACCATTTAGTTGTATATGTTTCTGCCCGTGGATCTTGGTACAAGTGGTAGAAGAATGTTAGGGCTGTGACAGATTGGTTTTAATAGTTTTCTAATATTTTGAGCTTATTTAGATTAATATGGTAGGGGGAGGTCCTGGAAGCTACAGACTGAGGATGAATGACTCAGAGATTGAAGCAGAAATACATACTTTACGAGATGGAGGTCTATTGATGCAGGCAAGCAGTTATTCTGCCTGATCCTTTTTAGAAATTGCTTAAGATATATTTTTTTCTGCTACTTCATTGATGCATGGATAAATGGATGGTGATTCTTCTATTACTTGGCTTGGCTGATTTACTGTTGCAGCTGAATGGCAACAGTCACGTTATTTATGCAGAGGAGGAAGCTGCTGGAACACGCCTTCTTATTGATGGAAGGACTTGCTTACTTCAGGTGCCAAATATTTTCATATTTTTTCCTATTTAAATTAAGTTTTGTCAGTAGAGACTTAGTCTGTTCTCTTTGTATTCAGAATGATCATGATCCATCCAAGTTAGTGGCAGAAACACCATGCAAGCTTCTAAGGTATCTGGTAGTAGATGGCTGCCATGTAGATGCTGACACACCTTATGCGGAGGTTGAGGTCATGAAAATGTGTATGCCCCTTCTCTCACCTTCTTCGGGAAATATTCATTTTCAGATGTCTGAAGGGCAAGCGATGCAGGTATGCATTATTATTACAAAGTATCATTGTTCCTATCCTCTGCAGAAATTAAGAAATGAATGACTCTTCAGGCTGGTAATCTTATAGCAAGACTTGACTTAGATGATCCCTCAGCAGTAAGAAAAGCGGAACCTTTTCATGGAAGCTTTCCTCTTTTGGGATCTCCAACTGCCATATCTGGAAAAGTTCATCAACGGTGTGCTGCAAGTGTGAATACAGCTCAGATGATTTTGGCTGGATACGAGCATAACATTGATGAAGTAGGTGCCTTTTTTGGCAGTTATATATCTCCAAAGGAAATTTACTGACTTCTGAAGAACCTATGTCATTAATACAATAATGCTTGGCCATGTACTCAGACAATATTTTGAATGCAATTTAACACAATTCTTTCATTAAATTGATCTCCATTCAGGTAGTTCAAAACTTGCTGAGTTGCCTGGACAATCCTGAGCTTCCATTTCTTCAGTGGCAGGAATGCTTTGCTGTCCTGGCAAACCGACTACCCAAGAACCTTAGATATGAGGTTATTCCAGCAAAGATGCTACAGTCTTATTTCTTCAGAAAAATGGTAGTTTATCGTTCATCTGAAATATCAATTACTTTTGGTTTGTGTAAACTTTTAGTTGGAAGCAAAATATAAGGAGTGTGAAGGAATCTCCAATATGCCAACTGTTGACTTCCCTGCAAAAACTTTGCGGGGTGTTCTTGAGGTTTGTCCTTTTGTCTTGTGTCATCGATCTTTACAGTTCCTTTTGTCTTTGTTGAAAGTGAATCACATCTTGTGACGGATTTATGTTTCCTTTACTGCTTCAGACCCATCTTAATTCCTACCCTGATAAGGAAAAAGGAGCCCAAGATCGATTAGTTGAGCCTCTGATGAGTCTGGTCAAGTCGTATGAGGGTGGCAGAGAAAGCCATGCCCGCATTATAGTTCAGGGGCTTTTCGAAGAATATTTATCAGTTGAAGAATTATTTAGTGACAATATCCAGGTGATTGCCACTGCAAATACTAATCATGAGTTATTGTCATCTGGCGATTTTCTTGTCATTATATCCTGTGCACCTTCTTGCACATTTTGACCAATTTAAATGGTTGGTCATTTATTTGTCTAATTTCTTCTATTTGCTCTGTGATGTCATACTCAAATTGTACAGTTACTTACATATGCCAGTTAATATCCATGGATAATCCTGCCTATTAAATAGTGTCATATTGTCCTGGAAGCAGAATCATAAAGGAATATCATGCTGAAGGCACCAGGAATAAGATCCTATAAAAATCTTGATATATGTTTAATGTGCCGTCACAATGTCTCCCTTTTCAGGCAGACGTAATTGAACGCTTAAGACTTCATTACAAGAAAGATCTCTCCAAGGTTGTTGATATTGTGCTTTCCCATCAGGTATAGCCCATTAGTCACGTGACACCTGATTTGCTCTCATAATATTTGCTGCCAACAAGGCATTTTTCTTATGTACCCTGAAATTTTTCCAGGGCATTAGGAGTAAAAATAAGTTGATACTATGTCTCATGGAGCAGCTAGTGTATCCTAATCCTGCTGCATACCGAGATCAACTAATTCGCTTTTCTGCACTCAATCACACAAACTACTCTGAGGTTGGCAAATCCACTTAGTTACTATTCTCTTGCACATATCTTTGTCTTTGTTTGATGTTATGTTATCAATATTATTTTGAATATTTGAAGTTTCAATCAAAGGGTTTGGTTATTTTTAACCTCCTAACTTCTATTACTCTTTAATCATTGAATTCTAGTTTATGTTCTTATATATCTAATGGTACAAAGAAGTCTGAGTCTCGTTCTACTTGTACAGTTAGCATTAAAGGCAAGTCAACTTCTAGAACAGACAAAACTTAGCGAGCTTCGTTCCAGTATTGCCAGGAGTCTTTCGGAGTTAGAAATGTTCACTGAAGATGGTGAAAACATGGATACTCCCAAAAGAAAAAGTGCCATAAATGAACGAATGGAAGCCCTTGTCAGTGCTCCTTTAGCAGTTGAAGATGCACTTGTTGGTCTTTTTGATCACAGTGATCACACACTTCAGCGACGGGTTGTCGAGACTTATGTTCGCAGATTATATCAGGTAATATTGTTCAAAGAAATATGGTTATATGCTAATCAAGCTCTTGGAAATTTCTTGTCTGATATTTAGTATCTGTCATCAGCCCTACCTTGTAAAGGGGAATGTCAGGATGCAATGGCACAGGTTTGGACTTATAGCGTCATGGGAGTTCTTGGAAGGGCATTTTGATAGTAAGGTTGGGTCTGAGGATCGAATCTTGGATGAGCCATCAGTTGTAAATCACAGTGAGAGAAAGTGGGGATCGATGGTTGTCATCAAATCTCTCCAATTCTTGCCAACTGTGTTAACTGCTGCGTTGAGGGAAACAACACTTAATTTGCAAAGTGCAATTTCCGATGGATCTGTTCAGCCAGCTAGTTATGGTAACATGATGCACATTGCGTTGGCAGGCATCAACAATCAAATGAGTTTACTTCAGGACAGGTATTATGCATGCCTAGAAGGTTTTCTATGCTAGATTGCAAGAAGTTTTTATTGTATGTTTGTCTCAATTGGGAGGCCACAGTGTAAAATTTCCCATCCTGATCTTACACAGATTCCTGGACATTGAGATATTTCATACTTTAATCTAACCTAAACATTTTGAGTGATTACATGACCCATGCTTTATCACGTTTTGCGAAGATTTTCAGTATTTGACTCCCTTGTTTCAGAAGTATTAGAGTATCTAATTATGTTATTCCATCTCTACCCCAAGGGCAACTGTAGCCGAGATTAGTTTCCATATCCCTTTCTCTGGCATTGGCCTAGTTTCTGTCAAATGCATGCATTATTTGATAAGTTAATTTAATTGTATTGTTTTCTTATGCTTGGTAATAGATTAACAAAGTGACTCAGTGGTTTCTGTTCTGACTTTTATTATTATGTTATGTTTGTTTTCAGTGGTGATGAGGATCAGGCTCAAGAGCGAGTCAACAAGTTAGCCAAAATATTGAAAGAGAAAGAAGTAAGCTCCAGTCTAAGAAATACAGGTGTGGGGGTTATCAGCTGTATCATACAGAGAGATGAAGGGCGAGGCCCTATGAGGCATTCCTTTCATTGGTCAGCTGAAAAACTCTACTACGAGGAGGAGCCTCTATTGCGTCACCTGGAACCTCCTTTGTCCACATACCTTGAGCTGGTTTGTTGATTATTCAGTCTTTTTGGTTGTAATATAATATAAAAGTTTATCTTATTTTGATCTGGTCTGGTTAAATATCCATTAATTTACTTTGAACAGGATAAACTTAAAGGTTATAATGATATACGGTACACTCCTTCTCGGGACCGACAGTGGCACCTGTACACCGTTCTAGACAAACCTCTTTCCATTCAGAGGATGTTTCTCAGAACTCTTGTTAGGCAGCCCCTATCAAATGAAGGTCTGACAACATATCAAGGACTGGACCAGGGAGCAACTCAATCTCTGTGGACTCTGTCTTTTACTTCAAGGAGCATTTTGAGGTCCTTAATGTCTGCAATGGAGGAACTTGAACTTAATGTCCATAATTCTACTATCAAATCTGAACATGCTCAAATGTACCTCTATATCTTGAGGGAGCAACAAATAGATGATCTTCTGCCGTACCACAAGTAAGAATATTTGATATTTTGTTCTGCTGGTCGGCATACCAACTTACAGCCTTATTAAGTTAACAACATCATTTGCAGGAGAGCAGATATACGAGATGGGCGTGAAGTAGCTGCAGTTGAGAAACTCTTGAGCGAGCTGGCACGGGAAATTAATGCATCAGTTGGTGTAAAAATGCATCGTCTTGGTGTTTGTGAGTGGGAAGTGAAGCTTTGGATATCATCTGAAGGAGAATCTAACGGAGCTTGGAGGATTGTGGTTTCTAATGTGACTGGTCACACTTGTATTGTTCACGTACGTAAGATTGGGCTTTGCATCATGAATGGCATATGTTAGTCTGATCTGCTGCTCTATGTGACTGGAACTAATAAATAAAAAAAATTCTCAAATTTATTTCAATGATGAATATGTGATGGGGTCTGTTAGTTATTCATTGCAGCATTATGCTGTAAATTAGTATTTAATCTATTAGTGCTGTCCCACAATATTTACCAAGTAGAAACTTTCTTATCAGTAAACTAGTTGCTTAAAATCTGTGAATAAGTGTTGAAGTAGCTTTATTTCTATATTAACCTTTCAGATTTATCGAGAAGTTGAGGATACCAGCAAACAAGAAGTAGTTTATCATTCAACCTCTGGGCAGGGCTCTTTGCATGGTTTGCCTGTGAATGCACAGTATAAGCCTTTGGGAGTTCTTGACCAGAAACGTATTTTGGCCCGGAAAAGCAGCACCACTTACTGCTACGATTTCCCGCTGGTAAATGGCTGTAATCTTTATAATATGTAATTCAGATATTATTGATCAATTTATGTGCATTTATTTTGAGGTAGCTTTCTTTGCAGGCATTTGAGGCAGCTTTGGACAAATCATGGTCCCAGTATTCTGGGATCAACAAGGATAAAGCCAACCTCAGAGTCGCAGAATTGGTTTTTGCTGACCAGAAAGGTACATGGGGTACTCCTCTTGTTTCTGTTGAGAGACAGCCTGGACTTAATGATGTTGGCATGGTAGCCTGGCGCATGGAAATGTCCACACCCGAGTTCCCTTCTGGACGAACCATTCTTATTGTATCAAATGATGTAACTTTCAAAAATGGTTCTTTTGGCCCCAGAGAGGATGCATTTTTCCAGGCCGTAACTGATGTTGCTTGCAATCAGAGACTACCTCTTATTTATCTGGCTGCAAATTCAGGAGCCCGTATTGGTGTAGCCGAGGAAGTGAAATCTTGCTTTAAAGTTGGCTGGTCTGATGAATCAAACCCAGAACGTGGTTTCCAATATGTTTACTTAACTCCTGAGGACTATGCACGCATTGGATCATCTGTGATAGCAAACGAACTAAAGCTCTCAAGTGGAGAATCCCGATGGGTAATAGCTACTATTGTAGGGAAGGAGGATGGCTTGGGAGTTGAAAACTTAAGTGGTAGTGGAGCCATTGCCAGTGCATATTCAAAGGCATACAAGGAAACCTTTACCTTGACCTATGTGACTGGTAGAACGGTTGGCATTGGTGCTTATCTTGCCCGTCTTGGTATGCGGTGCATACAAAGGCTTGATCAGCCAATTATTCTGACTGGTTTCTCTGCACTGAACAAGCTTCTGGGTAGGGAGGTGTACAGCTCCCACATGCAACTTGGTGGACCTAAAATTATGGCAACAAATGGAGTAGTTCATCTTACAGTATCAGATGATCTCGAGGGGATATCAGCTATTTTGAAATGGCTAAGCTTTGTTCCATCATATGCCGGAGGTCCACTTCCCATTTTGTCTCCGTTGGATTCTCCTGGGAGGCCTATTGAATATCTACCAGAGACCTCATGTGATCCCCGTGCAGCTATCTGTGGTGCAACGGATGGTAGTGGGAAATGGCTTGGGGGTATGTTCGATCGGGACAGTTTTATTGAGACACTGGAAGGCTGGGCAAGAACTGTTGTAACAGGACGTGCAAAGCTTGGAGGAATACCTGTAGGAATTGTTGCTGTTGAGACTCAAACTATGATGCAAGTAATCCCTGCAGATCCTGGGCAGCTAGATTCTCATGAAAGGGTCGTTCCTCAGGCTGGGCAGGTATGGTTTCCTGATTCTGCAACTAAGACTGCCCAAGCATTGATGGACTTCAATAGAGAAGAGCTGCCACTCTTCATTCTTGCCAACTGGAGAGGCTTTTCAGGTGGACAAAGGGACCTCTTCGAAGGTATCCTCCAGGCTGGATCAACGATTGTTGAGAACCTTAGAACATATAAACAGCCTGTTTTTATATACATACCTATGATGGGCGAACTCCGTGGTGGAGCATGGGTAGTTGTAGACAGTAAGATCAATTCAGACCACATTGAAATGTATGCTGAACGGACAGCTAAAGGAAATGTCCTTGAGCCAGAAGGTATGATCGAGATTAAGTTTCGAACTAGAGAGCTGCTAGAATGCATGGGTAGGCTCGACCAACAGCTAATCAATCTGAAGGCTGGACTTCATAAAGCAAAAAGCACAGCAACACTTGCAATTGTTGAGGATTTGCAGAGACAAATAAAATCTCGTGAGAAGCAACTTCTGCCATTGTACACTCAAATAGCTACTAAATTTGCAGAATTGCATGATACTTCATTCAGAATGGCTGTGAAAGGGGTGATCCAAGAAGTTGTAGAGTGGTCAAATTCTCGGTCTTTCTTCTACAAGAGATTACACAGGAGAGTTGTTGAAGACTCGTTGATCAAAACTGTGAGAGATGCTGCTGGTTACCAGCTTGCATATAAATCTGCTAGGGAGATGATTAAGAAATGGTTTTTGGACTCAGAGATAGCTAGGGGGAAAGAAAATTCTTGGATGGATGATGAGACTTTCTTTTCATGGAAAGATGATTCCAGAAACTACGAGGAAAATCTACAAGAGCTGCATGTGCAAAAGATGATACTTCAATTGTCATGCATTAGTGATTCAACAATGGATTTGCGAGCACTACCTCAAGGTCTTTCTGCCTTGCTGAAAAAGGTAAAGTGTCTGTCTCTTGCTCTGCAATTATGATTTTCCCTTTTATTTTCTTTCCCCAATTTCATTCTAATGATTTTAGTTAAACTGGAACAAAATGCAGGTGGATCCATCAATTAGAGAGCAATTGATAGATGAACTAAAGCGGGTACTTAATTGATTGAAGCTCCTTGCAGACTGCCAGCACACAGGGCACACGGTCAGCTCATCTCCTCTTCGTACACAATTTTGTGTTGACTTCAAATTATTTTGTGTTTCATTCACTTACACACATGATAAACTTGTGATCTTGCTCGATTCACTGTTGAAGGATTTGAAGAAGCTGTGCTGATGAGTCTTAGAATTGTAAATAGTAGTCTTGAGCATGATGTATAGTGTAGTCTTTTCAGAAATGTGACAATTTTAGCAGGCTCCATGAAACGAGGTTCCTGCATAAATCCCATGTATTATTTCATTTTTCACTTAATAATCTGTTACCAACACCCATTTTTTCCATTTATCATTGTTGTGACAATGAAGCTGCACGTTTTCAAAATATAAATTCAATTCTTGTTCTAGTTCCTCTTTTTTAGGCTGCCCGTTTACTTGTTGAAACTAGATGAAATTGTTGTAGTTTGTAGAAAAATGCAAATATTCTCGTCTTTTTGTGCTTGGAGACTTGACGGTACAGAACATACAGATTATTGAGAACAACATTGCACAAGGCAATGAAATGAAGTTAAATAAATGATATGATAGCAATAGAATTAATTGTATTTAATGAAGCTGGAGACAGAATCTTTGCCTGCAAAAATGAGAGAGATAATTTTAATTCCTTCCTCTGATTATTTATTTTCTGCACTTGGTCTTGTTTTTATCTCTTAATATATTTTCTTTCTCCTTGCTTTTTTCCTTCTCTTTCTCTGCATGCATTTTCATTTCTTCCTTGGCTCGTTTTTTCTTCTCCTTTTCCTTCTCGTCTCTCTTTCTTTTCTTCTCTTCGTTTTCCCTTCTGTCGAGTTCCTCTCTTATCTTTCTCTCCTTTTCTTTTGCCTTCTCCTCGTCCTTCCTCTGCTTCTCTTTTTCCTTTTCTTTCTCTTTCTTCTTTTTCGCCTTCAACTCCTCTTTTGTCAGCTCTCTTTTAACTCTGAAGCACATTTTTATATTAAAACTTGTAGAGTTCTTCTGAGTTCTATACATATATATAAATAGCCGGAGCCTGTTGCCTCTTGTTGTCACTGCTGTCGTCCTGGCCGGCCCTTGCTGGCATTTGGTTAAGTTTAGTTACCATTTTAGAATTAATCTATTTGTACATAACCTTTTACATAATTTTCGACCGAACTGACAAGTGGTGGCCCCCTATTGGGGGGCGCCTGTGGGCAATAGGGGGCCCGCCACTTGTCAATTCGGTCAAA
>CAIGRL010125480.1:0-11369 GCA_903798325.1 Fraxinus xanthoxyloides | reverse complement strand
CATTTTTTGGCTGATAAAAATCGTACATATCATTTTGAAAAGTGTACAATTTTTGAGGTAAATCTTGAAACTTTCAAGAGTATATTCATTTTCACATGAGTGTTAACAGGCACGCTAACTAGTAAGGGTCGACAAAATGACTAGACCAAATCAGACCCAAATTAAATCGAGTGATACAAGTTTACCAAAAAAAAAAAAATGATTTTGGTTCTTATAACCAAGAACCATTTGGTTTTGGTTCTAGAATCGAGAACTGAAGTCAATTTTTATTTTAGAACCGGAATTATGACCTTGTTTGGTCTCCATTATTTCCAAAATACATTTTTCTTACTCTTATTTTCAACCACACACTTTTCAATAAAATAATATTATACAAAACCCAAAACTTTTCCTTATTTAAACCATATATTCTCCCTTAAAATACTATTTCAAAATGCATTTTGAACAAACAAATTGGGACTCAAACGGGCTCTGTAGATATATGAAATGGACTAAAAGATCATTTACCATTACAATATTTTACACTATGGTGGTTATTAGCATTTATGTCCCTTACTTTTTTTCTACGATATTCTTATCTTCAACCTCCCTTTTGCATTTACTTTCATAAAGGAAGTGTGATGAATAAATAAGTCAGTTTACATCCTCCTAGAGGACTTTTGGATGCAAAATCATTATTAGAGACAAAATGTATTGACTAATGAAAGGGTAAGAATCAAAATGTTTCGAAAAAAAGCTAGTAACATAAGAGCTATAATAAATTTCACAAGAAATTAATGAAATATGTAGTTGAAAAGTTTTGAGACCCATAAATTTGTGATTAAAATGAATTATTGATTTTGATTTAAATTAACTTTAGATTCTAGATTTTAATCGATACTAAACAATGGTTTAATATATATGTTTTGAACATTCAAAAGTACTTTTTTGGATGCAAAATCATTATTAGAGACAAAATGTATTGACTAATGAAAGGGTAAGAATAAAAATGTTTCGAAAAAAAGCTAGTAACATAAGAGCTATAATAAATTTCACAAGAAATTAATGAAATATGTAGTCGAAAAGTTTTGAGACCCATAAATTTGTGATTAAAATGAATTATTGACTTTGATTTAAATTAACTTTAGATTCTAGATTTTAATCGATACTAAACAATGGTTTAATATACATGTTTTGAACATTCAAAAGTACTACCCATGAATCCATCACTTATTTCTATTTGTTTATAATTTAAACCGATTATAAACACCTTACACAAAGATTTTTATGATTGGAAAAATTGCAAAGGGGGGCCTTGTGATCTTTATGATAATTTGGTTTGTAATAGTTAATTTGACATTTAAATCTTCAATCTTTTATTTTTATTTTACCAGAAAATGTAAATGCATGTGCTATTCAACAATAAATTGGACATTTTTACAATAAAAGTGATTGAAGGTTTAGAGGTCTAAAATGAAATGTTACTATCTACTTAGTCAACAAGTCATGGATTGGAGACTACAAGTTTAAATTTTTCATCTCAAGTTCGTGTCAATCTTTTCATTGCAAGAAAAATTATGATCGAAATCCTTTTTATCTGACATTAATTTGGAACCTCATTCATCTAAAATACCTTTTACAAATTATTATTATGATGTAATAATATCTGATAATTAAATTCAGTGATGTTTATATTTGACCTATATGTCATAGTGGCCAACTAGTTGATACAAAAACCCTAATCATGACAAGAAGTTCAAAAGGTCGTAGATACTACGACCAAATCAATCTACATTCATCAATGGATGGTGTTCTGTTTTGTTGAAAGCTGAACTAATCTCTTTGGTGTCTCTAATTGGATTAGAGATTCTTATATGTTCGTAAAAGTTAAAAATATATTCCACGACAGGAGAGGTTTTTGTTTAGTTTTAGCTTAACTCATTCTAAACCGTTGTTGGCTGCTTTGTAATTGTCTTGGTCATATTTTAAAGAAATCCTTGTTTGGTATAACTTATAATCTTTATAAAAATTTAAGTAAAAATCAACAATTAGCCCCTATTTGACAATCATTATAAAGAGTTTTTTCGAAACAAATGTGTTTTAGAACATACAAATGGACTTATCAAGTTTTTCACCTGCTGAGTTCGACGAAATTAAGGAATTCCGTTTGCCAACTCATTGTTTTTCTTGAGTTTGAACGGCTGAGACAGGAGGAGGGACTAACGAGGTTCACCATTTAAAATTAAGGGACTAATGAAGTGGAATATAAAGTTTGGAGATTTTTTCATACACAACGTAAAGTCCAGTGACAATTTGGGTCTTTTACCCTTGAAGAAATTCGAGTCAGGTTTTACGTGAGAAAAAAATTGATGCCTACAATGTCATGTTATAGATTTCGATAATGATTAGAGTCACAAACATCGAATTTTCAAAAATCAGGGATTTTGGATGATATTTGAATGAAACTTTCCTTCTAAGTTCTTATAAAAAATGGACGAAGTAAAATGAAATGAAAAGGATTCCTTTTAATAAATACTTCTATGTATGTTATAATATTTCATATTACTGAACGTCTTCAACGTGCCACAATCATATAATTTTACATCAAAAAATTTGAGAAGATTTCAAGTGCTCATTGTTGAAGTTCGGATGTTCGTTTGTAGTGAATTCAAAAAATAAAATAAAAAATTGCGGTCTCTGATTTTTTAGTCTATTTGAATAATTAATTTGTGACTTCAAGACCATTTTTTTTATTTTTTTATTTTTCTGTTAATGATATACGTGCATAATATGTGACTTTTGTAGATTAAATTTGTTACTTCGTGACCTAATGATAAATAGTTTGTGACTTCCCCGATTGGAATGGAATGTGACTGCCTATGTTCCTGTTTTATGAGGAATTAAAATTTTTTGGTTGCATGCAGACCTTACGAATTGTGATGTGAATTTAATGTCATCTGAATAAATGTACCAGTAACATAATAACATATTCTTATGGAATATATAAATTTTTGTTCAGTAAATTTCTGAAATGTAAATAAAATGGTAGAAAAATGCAGATGAGAATTCTAATTGAAATGAATATGGTTGACGAATTAAGGTTTGAGATTCACTTAGTGAGTTTGATGAAGAATTTTCCCAAATGAGTTTCGTGGATATAGCAAGATCACGTAATATTATGAACTGAGGAGTGAGAAAAATATATTTACAATGTTTATTTTTTTAATATTTTAATAAATAAATGATATTGAAATCAGGAAAAATCAAAATAATTAATTTTTGCCCCAAATGCCCAAATGTGGTCACTGGTGATGGAATTTGAATGGAAAATTTTATAACCACAAATGTTTAAAAATTCAATTTTAAATTAATAAATTTGAAAAAAATTCAAAAATCAAGTGATCACAATTATCAAATCTGATAAATTTGTTGATCTACAATTTAAATTAAATAAATCACACTCACATACCATACAATTTATGGGTCACAATCATATATAAAATTAATAGGTAAAAATTTATTTATTAGTCACAAATAACATAATTAATTGATTAGTCGCTCTTACGATGGATCAAACATTGACAGAACAACAATAGTAACCTCATGAACCGTGCCAACCATGGTAATCGATCGCCTAAGGCCCCATTTTTGTGAGAGCCCCAAAAAATGATTATAAAAATTTCAAACAAATAAAACTCAAATGCAATCAACCAAGTCAACTCAGCTGTGCAATTAGTGAACATACTAATCTTTAAATCAAATGTAAATGTTACATTAGTTCAACGAAGTACTTGAAGTTTTTTTGATTGTTTAACACGCATTGAGAAAAAAATATGTAGCACTTTTCTTCTTGATAATACAAATTCGTTGAAAAAGTCAAGTTGAAAGGACTAAAAAATAATATTTCATGCTCTAGAAATTAAAGCCACTTCAAAATTAGTGAAGTAAAATAACAATGCACATGGTATTATAGTACAATATATAGTCTGTAATTAATAGAGTAAGTAAGATGTTGTAAAGTTAGAACATGTCTATTGATATAGATACTAATCACTTGGAAGTATTTATTTCACGTTTTGAAATATATAGAGATTCGAATTTGAATGTGACAAGATTATTGCGAAAGAAATTGCTTCTTATAAGAAAATTGAACCTACATTTTATGAAAGCATATTATTCATAGAAAGAAACATTTTGATGAAAATGTCAATGATAAGATAACTGAAGAATCTTTTGCAGTTGATTATTTTTTATATATAGTTGATCGATCTCAATTTCACAAGTCAAGTTTTGAACAATTTCAAAAACATGAAAATATAAAATATTTTAGATTGTAAATGATAATTTTTTAAAGTGTTGGTGTGATAAACTTGAAGAATTTCTAAAGCACGATGGAGATTTGATATTGATGGGCACGAGCTATTTTCCGATCTTCAAATTGTGAGAAAATATTTACCAGGAAGGACCACAAAGGCGATCAAAGCATTATACCATATAAAAATGATGGACTATGATTTTTCATATTGTAAATATTATTGACTCTATTTGTTACGGCTGCATCCGTCGAGAAAAAAGGTTATCGAAGTTAAATTTGATAAAATTCTACCCTCGATCAACAATTTCAGAAGAACGGCTGAATAGATTAATCACGACACCTATTGAAAAAAGAAGTCTAAAACACATCCATAGTAATAATATAATTGTTGAATTTTTTTTTTGTGAAAATTACACAATTCCCTACTTTTCAAGATCTACATCTAAAATTAGATTTGAAATTTTAATTTTCAAAAATTGGATATTTTGTAATTAGATACATTATAATTACATAATATAATTAAACCATAATTCATTTCTATTCTCTCTCTCTCTCTCGCTCTCTCTCTCTCTCTCTCTCTCTCTCTCTACCCACCGATCGAAACCTCGCCTTGACCAATTTCTTCTCCCATGACTTGGGCCGCTACTCGGTGGAGCAGTGGATGTTTGTGACGGTAGTAGTAGCGCCGCCCCCTGGAAGAGAATCTCCGATGCAACAGCGTTGTAGTTGACATTGACATTGTTGTAGTTTCTTTTCAAGGCATTGAGAGTATCTTTGCATGAATAATTCTTCTTGTACAAAATGGTGTACAAAAAGTTTGACAAAATGACCACATGACGCTCCCCTATTGATGGGACGCCTGCAGCAGAAGGCGCCCCGCCAATAGGGAGGGCCATGTGACCATTTTGTCAACCATTTTGTAATGAATTTTGTACATGTAGCATAACCCTCTTTGCATTATTATCTTTACGGTGCTAAAGAGGAAAAACAATTTTATGGAACGTTTTTCCAAAATGATTCTCAAAATGTGTTCTAGGGCTTTGTTTAGGGATGATGGTGCCACTATGTCCTTGGATTGAGATGATTCTCTCTTTGCAGCATTTTCAGTAAATATCTGAAATTAAGAAACAGGCAAAAAGGCTAACCAATTGGTTGCAACCACTTTCGATTACATTTGCCATCTTTTTGCATTTTCCATTTAAGTACATCTGGGAGGAATCAATAAGGGCGAAGAGGCGTAGGTTGGTTGCTGCGAGGGCTAAACAACGAAATCGTCAAACCATAAAATTGAACCCAAATCAATTTTTTTGAAATCGTTGGTTTGGATCCACGTGGATCCCGTAAACATTTTGATTTTGAATCGAATAGAATCGAATTGAACCGAATCGAACCAAACCGCTTCAATACTTTTAATCTTTGCAAACTATTTCAAACCATCAAACCGTTTATAAACTAAATCTAAAAATAAATTAATTTTAAAATTTATCCGACCCAATTAAAAAGATACATTCACATTTGACATAACCCAATTAAACTCAATACCTAGATATATAATTATTCGTCCCAATTAATTAATTAAATCATACCTAAATACCCATCAATTATCACAATTACAAATGCAACTCTCAAATTGTGTAAAGTGTTGAACAAATGCTGTAGAATCATATTCATCGATCGCCCATTACTATTGAGTAGAAAATAAAATCTAGATAATACTTCACACTTACACTTTGCTTTTCCTTCTACTAATAATTTTCTCAAATTTAGGATAAATTTTCAGGCCATCTTATAAAATTTTTTTTTTGGTAATTGTTTGCTATATTTTATTGGTAATGGTGGTGTTTTGTTCTAAATTTTTCCGAACTGCCTTAAATTTTAGTAGACAACATTTATTTATTTATTTACATCTCAATTTCTTAGTCAGATCACTCAATTAATTATTCACATTTTCACTTAGCTTCTAGATTTTATCGTTAATTATTAAAATCATTTGGTCAATTACTTAAATGATCGTTTTGAAAATTTGACCAACAAGCCTTTTGACATATTACTTCGATGAAAAATTGAATGCAAATAAATATAAGACCGTCCTCCAGATTGCTAAAAATTTGTTCGTTATTCAAATATTCACAATTATTTCCGAGTTTACGTTTCCTACTAGTGATCTGATTCTTGATCCCTAGGACTTCATTGAGCGCAAATATTATTGAGACGGTGTTTTGTCCTAAAAATCGGTTTCATAGCAATAAGAAACCTATAGTGATTCGTTATTATTTGGATGAGGTATAAGCATTTGATGATTCGCAAAAAGTTGTACACTGTATTATCGTATTTGATCATTCTATTCATTTTCTTTTGTTAGTTGTTTTATATCATTTAACTATAATGAATTCATGTAGTGTATTTTTTTTTTTTTAAATCTTAGGGAGAGAATGAATCACGTGTTACAATTGAAGATGTATGTTGCGCTGATTAATATCAGCTAAGATGAGTAAAATGTTTCTATATTGTTTTTGCAATATAATGATTAGAATTTTTGCTCGTCATATTTTTAAGGATACCATTTGTGTTATAATAATGTGAATTTTTAAACTAATATTTATGATTTAACTTATTCGATATATGTTATTTTTTAATTTGTGAAACCATAGTTTTAAATCGAACCAAATAGGAAAAAATGGTTTGAATTGATTTGGCATAGAAATTGAAATGGTTTGGTTTGATTCAAATCGTGTTCATCCCTAGTTGCTGCTACATGGGCTATCAGATAGTCGCATTCCATTTCATCAAACTTGAATTCTCCGAAATGCTTATGTCTACCATCGGCTGACGAGTTAGAGCAATATCTGCCACAGATCTCCAGCTTCGAATGGTTCTCAAATACGCGACCTCAAAGGTCACCAAAGAGACGTGGTATCATGCACAAGTTTTTTTCATTTGCATTATTATACAACCTCATAAGTCGCCACGTTGTTTTTGTTTCATTTGTATGTAACCTTTTTGAATGACTAGGTGAAGTAATTTTTTGTAATTATGTAATTTCCTTTTTGTAGTGAAAAGAATCTTTTGGGTTTTTTAATCTGTTCGTTGATATCAATGTCTGTTCGATTGAGTATATAATATTTTACAGGATTATCTTAAAAATGTTTTCTGTACAAGCAATGCAGCTTTCCAATGTGGTAGGTGTATATAACTTGATGATAGACAATTCTTTATTGATAATTTCTTTCTTAAAATGTTCGTGGTTCCAATGGTGCTTTAGAGGTTTGTCCGTTCCCGATCTTATTGCTACGATTACAGCGATTTGAACCTGAAGAACCTGAATCTATTTCTTTGCCCCCGAAGAAGATCTTCTTTAAAACTAGGTCAGCTACCTACTTTAAACATTTTTGTACGAACCTCGGAAATAAAATGCCTTGCTATCTTTCTTTGATATGCCGCGAGCTTCTTGCCTTTCCTCTAGGAAATCTAGGTTCGCATTCATTGCTACCTCATTTTGTTCTTCATGGAAGTTTAACTTTCTTGCCGAACTTAGTCCTATTTCTACAAGTATCATAGACTCGACTCCATAAGCTAATGAGATGGGAGGAGTCTCTCATGTGGTGGTCATTGTAGTGGTACAGTATGATCCTAAAATTTTCGACAGTTTGTCGGCTCATAGTCCCTTTGCAAACTCGAGCTTTCTTTTTAGAATGCTTTTTAAGGTTTTATTTACTGCTTCCAATCGTCCATTAGCCTGAGAATAATATGCAGTGGAAAAATGTATATGGATTCACAGTTTTTCGCATATAGCTTTCAACTTTTTCCCTTGGAATTGTGCATCATTGTCTGGAATAATAGAGTTCGGGATTCCAAATCAACCTGCAGGTATTAGCCTTAGTGATATTGGTAAAATGTTCTGCTTCCACCCACTTGGTGAAGTAATTTACTATCAGGATCATGACCCTTAAGTTAGACCTGCCTCTAGGCAAAGGTCCTACAAAATCGATGCCCCATTTAGCAAAAGGGCAAAGTGTATCAATGGTAATCAACTCTTGTGATTGTTAGCGAGGTATAATTGCAAATCTGTGACATTTTTCGCATTTCTTAGCAAAACCTATGGCATCTTTTCTCTTAGTTGGTTAATAGTAACCCTGCTTCAGCGCCTTTTGTGCTAAAGAATGTCTTCAAGCATGATTTCTACAGATACCTCTATGAGTTTCCCTTAATACATACAACATCTCATCATTGCCTACGTATATAAGCAAAGGGATTGCGCCTGTTTGCTTAACTAGGACTTCATCCTCTATTGCGTATCTAACTGCTTTTACATGTATCTTTCTTGCTTCGCCAACTAGCTAATAAGACCCAAGCCCTCGGGCGGATTCCTCCATTTCTTGTATCCAAGGGGCCTTTTCTTCCTTTTTTCAACTAACTGATGGGGTTTAATAACAATTCTACTTGTAAGATTTAAATAGTTCTGTATCTTTATGCTTTCCAATTTAGACAGAGTAACAACATTGTAGCTTTTTTCTCTTGAAATTTATGAGAGTTCGAACTTGTCGAAGTATTGCATTAGGCTCATAACCTCGATCAAATACACAACCATTATTTTATCTTTGGCTGCAAACTGCCCATTGACTTGATTAACGACTAATTGTGAGTCACTTTTTATTACAATCCTTTGGGCTCGCATTTCTTTAACCAGACGGAGTCATGCTAACGAGGCCTTATATTCGGCTACGTTGTTTGTTGTTTTGAATGCGAATCTAAGTGCACAATTTAACTTGTGCCCTTTCGGGTTCTTATTATCTCAGCCCCGACATCGTTTTTTTTTCTTACGATCTACCAACAAACAACTTCCATGTTTCTTCCTATTCAGGTTCATTTTTGGTAATGGAGACATTATGATGTGATCCATGATATGGGAACAAGTCGAGGCAAGGACACATTGATTGTTGAGGAAGAACCTATGACTAAGTCGCGAGCGAAGCGAGCCAAAGAAGTAATGAGACTACTTGCTTAAACTACGATGGACGAAACATTGATCATTTTAGACATGGAGGATGGAACGAGATGGATCAACTTGGTTCGAGCATCGGATGATGGAGCTGAAATGAAGACCTATGCGATCGCATAGGGTAACTAAGCATGTGGCCGCATATCCCCTTACCAAAACTCAGTTGAAGGCTGATTATTGATCTATGCGACCATATGCCATTAGCCTATGCGGCCGCATAGTTCAAACTGGGACGCATATATTTCAAATTTTGCCTAGAATTCTATTTTAGTTAAAACTCTTGTATAATATATTTTTGATATCTTTTAAGGCTTCATTCCATTTTAAATAGGTTTTATAGGTTCCATATAAATATGATTCATACCATTCACTATAAAAATACACAATTATTGAGAGATTAATTGTAATGCATTATTGCTTCTTCTTGTTCTTCATTCAGTTAATTCTGAATTTATCAAAATTATTTCTTGTGTCTTTCAAACAAACCGAGTGGAATTCTTGAGTATTGTAATCACGGGGTCGGCATATTGTTGACGATTGTGTTGGTTCATTAGTTTAATATTTTTGAATCGAGCTAAACATTGATTCTTGGACTTCTTGAAGTTTAATCAATTTTGTTTGGGTTTCATAGCTTCTATTGTTACATGTGTTCGCATCAGTTGGTATCATAGCAATGCTCCAAAAATCAAGGTAACATCATTTTTTCTTTTTATTTAAGTCTTGTTTTTCATTTTTTTCTTGCTCTTCACGTTCTTCATTTTTGAGTCTCAAATCCATAAAATACCAAATAAAAAAATTTAAAACTTATTTGTGTGCTTATCTAGCATCCAAATTAGTTTCTGTTTCTTTTGTTGAACATTCTGAAAATTGCAAGCAACATACAATTTCATTTTTTGAGTAGAAAATTTCAAATTCAAAAGTATCCAATTCAAACTCAAACACCTTCTTGAATCTTTCCTTAGTGTTCAATTCAAAGTCCCAATTCCTACTTCTTGAGTCATTCTAGAGTCAATTTTTCTTACTTTAATCTTTGTTTGAAACTCTACAAGGATTGAATTTTGATTGAGATCGAATTAGTTCTTTGAAGCACTTGCAAGAAAGCATTAAGTGAAAAAAAGGCAAGAGTGGTGAGACTAATAGAGGGAAAAAAATCAATTTAAGTGATACATGAGCGTATACACGTGAGAAAAATATTAAATTAAATTTAGGATGTCGGATAGAGACGATTTTACTTCAAGTAGGAATAATAATCAAGTTAACATGTTGGAAGAGGTGATGCAATGGCTCGAAACATTGTTTGAGAATGTGAGAGATAGATTGGATAGGCAAGATATATTACTTGCTAATTTACGTAGGGAACAACTTAGAGAAATTCCTAACGCAAGGAAGCAAAGAGGTGGGATCATAGAGCGAATTTTGCTGGTAAATGTGGAGTGGATAGTGACATTAATGAGAATTCATTGGTCGAATTAGGAAGAATGATGGATAGAGGAGTTAGGCCGAAAAGAGGGGTGGAGATCTTGTTGGAGATGGTGTTGATAGAAGTATGTGCAATAACAAAATGACAATTCCTTCATTCAAAGGAATGAGTGATCCGGAGGCATACTTGGAGTAGAAAAAGAAAGTAAGAAAGTAGAGTTGATATTTGATTGTCACAACCAGTCGAAGGAAAAGAAGGTATCGACCGTGATACTTGAATTTATCGATTATGCTATCATTTGGTGGGATCAAGTAGTGACTTCTAAGATGAGGAAATGTGAGAGAGGCCTATTAATACATGAGAATAATTGAAGGCTATCACGAGAAAGATGTTTGTGTTGACCTATGACAGCTCCATTTATTTTGATTATAACAAACAAGATACTTATATTTCTAACAAGACTCGTTTCTTGAGTTTTTCACGTATAAATCTTCTTAAGCATTCAAAGGCTCAAATCGTCATCGCTTGAAGGACAAGCGATCAAAAGAGACTCGAAGAGAACAAGAACTTTAAAAATTAGAGTTTAGAAGTTCTCTATTGAAACTTCAATTTATATGTAAAGACATCAACTCATCAATCTTTAGTAAGTGCATAAA
>CAIGRL010125442.1:0-12911 GCA_903798325.1 Fraxinus xanthoxyloides | reverse complement strand
TGTGACCACCCATGTTCTATATTCAACATAAATAAAACTATCACAAAATGTACAAGTCATTCCACAGGCACATGTCAATCCTACATCAATTCTATGTACAAAGATATATTTTCTTTCCTTTTCCCATTAAATTCTAACAAGTTTTTAGTATAAGAAGAAATTTCTAGTATCAATTGAACAATACCATCAACTACAAAAGTGAGTACACATAAAAAAGAATAAGTTGTACATCTAAATTGTGATGATGGAGATTATATTTGCTACACTATACTCCGCTTTATGCTAAAATGGAAAACAAAGATAACATACTAATGATACAAATATGTAGCATTCGCTTGTGTAAAATTGCATGAACAAATGATAAAAGGAAAAAATGGAAAACAAGAATAGAATTGGTAGGTGAACAACTTTGCATAAAAATTGAGGCACCATGTGCACTACATCTATTTCATGGCCCTAGTGATTCCACTCCAGTGACCAAAACCCTTTAAGCTTTTATCTTAGTAAGTTCACATCTCAAACTGCTAGAAATATAGTAACGGCAAGAAAGGACTTAATTGCTTCCTCTATATAATAGAATTGTGTAATATCATTTAATTGCTTGGTATTTCCATAGCATATTTTCGCTACTAACATAAAAAGGAATTTTATTGTGAAATATCCTCTCTATCTCGGTCTCTCAGTTACAAATTTATATGTTTATTCAAGGAAAGCAACAATGGAAAAATTGATAAATGGAAGTTACAGAAAAACATGCTCACATAAAAGTACAAGAAACCCCTATTGGCCTAGGAAAGGTTGAATTTGGGTGGTCATAGCCGTCTAGACCATGCTAACGAAAACACAAAGCAGCAACTATTGTTCTGATGATTTTCAAGTACTAAAGAAAAAGGTCATCACCTCTTCCATCCTCTTTCCATATCTCTACCTATTGTTCATCTTCTTCTCGTCAAAATTAATGGCGGCCTAACAGAACCCAATAAAATTTCTCAAAAAAAAAGTCTCAATTAATGGAAATAAAGAAACCTTAATCCATGTTGTTCTGTTCGTCTTTGTGTAAATATATATATATAAATATTCACTTATTTTACAGGTGATAAATAAACAGAGATACTCTGAAGCGGGTTCCTCCACAACAGTATCACCATCAGATTCTATACCAACAGCACCAGCTGTGTCTAATTTTAGACCGAACAAATGAAAAAACCAATTGTGAAATCTGACCCAACAAAACTTATATAGAACACCAAGCAAATACGGCAAAAAATATAGCAAGCAAAGAACCAGAGAAAACCTGATTGAACGCCCATAGAAAACCCGTAGATTTGGCAAGAGAAATTTTCGATTGTGATTTTGTGAGAGAGATGAAAGTATTAACCGAGAGGAAGAGAGGGGAGAGAGAGGATAAGTGTGAGAAATTCTCATTTTCCGTGTTTTGTGTTTTGGCTTCAGTTTTTACAAAACAGCTTTTGGTCATTTTGTGTTTTCAGTGTATTTTTTTTTGCGTTTTCAAAAACGCATTTTCGAAAATAGTAAAGAGAACGCGTTTTCACTATTTCGAAGAATCGAAAACAGAAAATGACTTCAAACAGCAAAGAGAACGGGGCCTTAGACTTCCTTGCAATCTGAATTTTTCTTTATCTCAAATAATTGTATTCTTCTCAAAAGTTTGTATTCAAATATGTTCTTCAATACAATAATTCTTCCATTCAAGTTTTTGTTCAAATTTGTGTTTGAAATAAATATTTGAATTACAAACATGAGCTTTTGATAGTATGTATTGAATATTGAGCTTTTTACCACTATCATCGTAAAGACGCTCAATAGTTTTTTCAAAATATTTTGTATGGATATCACTATATATATAGGCTTAAGTGTGTGTGTATATACTAGAGGTATCTATATGTGAATCTGTATGTTGTCAACATCCTATGAAGCATAATTGAACCTAAATTAGATGTAGAGCTATATCTTGGATAGAGAAAACAATGGGCTCAGAATTAGGAGGATAATTCTAATTAACTTATTTTGCAAAAAAATATGTAGTGGGAGAGACAACATAAGAGCACGATGACCCATTAATGCCAAATACCCATCTTAATTTATTTTGTTTTAATTTTGAGGACGGAATTTATTTTATGAGGGCACGATTTGTAACGTAACGTGCCTGTTTTTCGTAATTATCATGTCTATCTATGTAATTTATTAAATTTATATTTATTGTTTAATTCATATACTTTTCTTTATTGTGATAAATTATTTGTTTTACAATGGAATGTGCATCAGATACCCTAGACGATCGACATTCTTGTTAGTTTAAGTCTAATATAAATATAATTTTATTTATATTAGATTAAACTATAAAATATACTTATTTCACTATGTGCTTTTAATTTATCTTGCATTTAGATTTAGTAGTCGAGACGAAAATTTCTTAAAAAAATATTTTTTTTATTGGTAAATTAATTCAAGAATAATAATTGGATAAGAATTAATATATTTATGGTACCATTTTAAGGTTTAAATAAGTTAATTTGGAAATATTAGGTGTCTAATTATTTACTTAGCAAATCTTATGCCCACTAAACGTCATTAAATTAAAAGTATTAAACTTTTTGATTTATGCATATTCTTGCAAATAAATTCATATATATATATATATATATATATATTGAATAACTTATTAGTGTCATAGTTATTAATTGGTTTGTATTTAATTTATCTACGATGTCTTTTTTATAACGAATCTTAATACTTTTGTTTACATAAAGACTTTTATAATAATTAAAAACAAAATAAATTTATTAGAACAATATTATAGGTTCATATTTAAAGAGAAAATTTTGTTGAAGTTTCTAAATAAATAATAATGAACTAGGATTTTGGGCACGTTGATTTCATGGGTCGCAATGGACATCTCTACTGCTATTCAAAAAATAAATTGTGCCTATGATTCATGCACTACAACAAAAACAACATACGGCAACGTCAAAAAATGTTGTCGTAGACCTACGACAACGTTTGAACGTGTGTTGTAAGTCGAGGTGTTATCGTAGATTAGAGATACGGAAGCATTTTTTTAATGTTGCCGATTCGACGTCATTTCTACAAAAACCCTTTTTTTATCGCTGCTGTAGAGCTACAAACGTTGCCAAAAGTTTTTGTGAACATTTTTTGTAAGTTGCTGTGGGTTTTTTTTTTTTTAAATACAGCAATTTATACAAAATGATTGGTAAATTTGAAAATGACTCATTATAAACAAATTTTGGAATTGCAAAAAAATTGATAGTTTCATTACAAATTTTTGAATCCACACACTTGAACATTTGAATGTTGTACAACACTACTTAGATAAAAAGGAGCATAAAAATGAAATAAAATGGTAATGGAAAAACTCGATCATAAACGGAACACAGAAACTACTCTATTTCTTCTTTCCAGGTGTGTTCACAGCTGCAGCACTTTATTCAGCAGCTTTCTTCTCTTCCTCAGTCTCCTCACCAAACAAATCCACATCATCAGGGGCGGTCTTGTGGGGTCAAAAATGAAAATTCAAAAATATTTAAGTTAAAAATGGGTCATTTGACCCCACATGACCCCATGTGGGTCCGCCCCTGCACATCATCATTGTCTTCATGAAATAAAAATGTCCTGCCTTTTGCTAATTCCAGATTCAGTGATCCTCGATCTTTTTCAAACCTTTCATGTATGTAGTGTCCACCCTGTAGTTGAAGCACACCGTAACAAAAATCATCCACCATGAATAAAAGTATGAAACATTAAATACCGAATAACACACCGCACTTACACGTTTAAGCAGATTAAGCTTATACACAATGAAGAACACTATAACTAAAATGTCGGCGAAAATTCTCAATTTTGTGTGCACTATGGGAAGCGTACACACAAAATTTTAAGCGTACATCACTTATTCCAATTTAGATCAATTAGCAATATCAAAAAATACAGCCTACAGAGCTTCATCTCTGATCATTTGAAGAATCTTTTCAGTTAGAACATGGTGATAAAAGAGCAAATGAATCCAACAAAAAAATGACTTTCAGCTTAATATGCCAAGTCCTGAAAGGAAAAAGGATAGCAAAATAGATCCCTGATGAAATTTTAGTAGTTCATCAACATGCAAAATCCATTAATAAGAACGACTTACACAAGTAAGAAAGATTACAACAATGGAGCAATAAAGTTCATTTCATCCCAACCAGCAGGAACAGGCTCCTTCTCCCATTTTTTATACTTTGACTCTGCCATGTCTTGCGTGTCCAGCATATATGCTTTGCTCATATCCAAACCATTGGCATCAAGAAGTCTACCAATTTTCTTCTTTCTCTCCTCAAGTCGCTAACAACTTGCCTTCCTGGCACAGGGTAGGGAAAACTGTTAGGTACTTCACAATAAAACGCACCCCAAATCTGTGTATGAATTATCTTCTTGGAACTGTTGAAGATCAAGAACGTGATTGTGAGCAAAGGGCGAGCAAGGAAAGGATGGAAGGTTGTAGAAAATGCTAGAATGAAGCTGCCACTTGCCACAGGAAGTTACAATAGATTCCATATTTAGTTATAGTGCCAATTGTATAACAGAATTTTGTTTTCTTTGCCACTTGTACAAAGTTGTTGTAATTTTTGTGTATATATATGTTTGTAATTCTTCCTAGAAGATATGAAAAATACAGCAGAGAACGTTGGCTTCTGCTTCTTCAAGTCAGCATTTCTTTGTTCTTAATTAAACAACTTTTCTTGCTATTTTGTTATATGGTATCAGAGCCAGATGGCTGATATTGATGGCACAAGTGTCACTGACACAAATCAAAACCCAATCCTACCCCAAATCACAAATCCAAATCCAAGTTCTCATGATCCATCTCTTCCTAACAGCCCTTTCTTTATTGGTGCAAAGGAAAACTCTGGGGCTTTGCTGGTAACACAGATGCTTGATTCCATCAACTACCATTCTTGGGCAAGATCTATGAGAAGAGCTCTTCGAATCAAAAACAAACTTGGTTTCATTGATGGGAGCATCTGCGAACCCACTGATGTTGATAGCCCATTAGTGGAACATTGGCTTCGATGTAATGATATAGTCATCACTTGGCTGCAAAACACCATGACAGTTGACATTAAGGCTAGCGCATTGTATGCTGAAACAACACATCAATTATGGCTGGAGTTAGACCATCGTTTTGGCTCAACAAAATGCACCCAGAATTTATGAAGTTAAGCAGGCCATAACAACACTGATTCAAGGACAGGATACAGTGAGTACCTATTTCTCAAAGTTGAAGACTCTACTGGATGAGCTGATGAACTATGAATCAATTCCCAATTGCACGTGTGGAGGGCTGCAGTCAGTAATTAGCAACCAAGAGAGGGACTGGGTTATGAAATTCCTCATAGGATTGAATGATTCCAACAAGAGCCTCAAGGCTCAAATTCTGTTGATAAAACCATTTCCCAAATTGAATGAAGTATATTCCATAATGCAGCAAGAGGAGAGAAATCTCTGCTGATGCACCAGTCTCTGATGGAATGGTACTCATGGCAAGAAAAGGCAATCTAAGGGAAACTGAGAGAAAGAACCTGGTAGCTCAGTAGAGATATTACTGCACATTATGCAAAATCCTTGGTCACTCACTTGATAGGTGTTTTAAGGCTAACAAGGACAAACCAACATGTAACATTGTCAGATGCCAGGCCACACTGTTAGCAATTGTTTCAAGATCCATGGGTACCCTCTAGGTCACAAACTACATGGAAGAGTGCAAGGAAATGTTGTTCTTGTTGATCAAAATGCTGACCCTATAGAGCCTTCGCAGGAACAAGCTGGTGATAGAAACCAAGTGACTTTAACTCAAGAGCAATACATTCAACTAATGGCTTTACTCAAACCACCAACCAGCCATGCTCTAAGTTCTTTTTCCACCAAACACATAGATGCACCTAAAATTTCTGGTACTTATATGTGCTTATCTGCTCAAAATGGTAAAATTGCTGTCAATTCATTAGTACTTTGGATCATAGATACCGGAGCCACAAACCACATGGTTTGCTCAACTTCATTTTTCACAGACATTAAGTCTGAAACCAATCAGTCTATAGACTACCTAATGGGGATATAACAGTTGCAACTCATATAGGAAATGTTAAGAGTCACAGATCATTTGTTTCTTCATGATGCCTTATGTGTTCCATCTTTTTCATTCAATCTCATATCTGCTACGAAACTAGCTCAAACATCTAATTGTTGCCTTATATTTTCCTCTGTTTTCTGTTATGTGCAGGACCTTTCAACTTGGAGGACTATTGGTCTAGGTGAAGTAAGGCAAGCTTGTACCACTTAGTGCCAAATAAGTTTCCACCTACTAGCTTGATTCAAGACTTGCCACAATTCAACAATCAAGCCACAGTCTCAGCTGCTATCAACCAAAATAATTATGACCTATGGCATTTCAGATTAGCCCATCCCTCAGATCCATGACTACAATTGACCAATCTACATCAGAGTCCTAGTTCTAAACATACCAAACAACCTTGTCCCATTTGTCCTTTAGCTAAGCTACATAGGCAGTCCTTCAATATTAGTCATCACAGGTCAGAATTGTGTTTTGATCTTGTTCATTGTGACCTATGGGATCCTGTACTAACATTACCTATGATAGATCTAAGTATTTTCTCACTATTGTTGATGATCACAACAGATGCACTTGGGTTTATTTGTTAAAATTAAAATCCGATGCTTCAATGGCTTTGCAAAATTTCTATACCATGATTGAGACACAATTTGGTTCCAAAATCAAAATCATTAGAACTGATAATGGAGGGCAATTTACCTTAAAACAATTTTACTCTAAAAATGGAATTATACATCAAGCTTGATGTGTTGAAACCCCTCAGTAAAATGCCGTAGTTGAAAGAAAGCACCAACATATTTTGAATGTAGCTAGAGCACTAAAATTTCAAAGTGGATTGCCTATGCTATACTGGAATGACTTTGTCCTAACTGATATCTTCTTAATTAATAGAATTCCTACTCCTGTTCTAAATAACAGATCACTTTTGAAATCATATTCAAGACCAAGCTCATCTATTCCAATCTCAAGGTTTTTGGGTACTTGACCTTTGCTACCACACTTGCATACAACAGACACAAATTTGACTCTAAGGGGGAAAGGTTTATTTTATTGGGACACCCTTTTGGGACCAAGGGATATAAACTACTCGACTTAGAAACCTACAAAACCTTTATATCAAGAAATGTAGTGTTTTATGAGAAAATCTTTCCCTACAAGAACTCTGAAATTCATGATGACACTTCAACTCTCAAAATACCTACTACTCAGTTAGCCTATCCTGAACCAAGCAACATCAACTTAGATTACCCTGTGATCTTCAATCCTCAACTAGTAGAAGTAGCACAAGAATCTAGCTAAAATGAGGAACCTGTAGAAAATTACCAATCTCATACCGAATCAGAACCACCACTTGAACTCCCAAATGATTTGCATATCCCTCGAAGCTCTGAAAGAAGCAAAAGAGCACCTACCTACTCACTCACCTGTTCTCAAGACTCTAACAAGAAGAAAGGTACTGTGACTTCAGGTAAACCATTTCCCTTATGTGCAACACTTTCGTATCATAAATTATCTAACCAACATAGAGTTTTTGCTTCATCCATACTCACTCACCCTGAACCAACTACCTATCAAGAGGCTACTAGATTTCCTGAATGGTGCAAAGCTATGAATGATGAGATAGATGCTCTTGAGTTAAACAATGTAGAAGTGATCAATTCTCTCAAGGTTTTGCTTGATGATAAATTCAGGATCAAGGATTTGGGAAACTTGAAATATTTCCTTGGAATAGAGATGGCCAGATCAACTAAGGGAATTCAAATCTGCCAAAGAAAATATGCATTGGATGTGCTGTCGGATTTAGGAGCCATTGGTGTAACTCCAGCAAGAATTCCACTTGATCAGAATGCTAAGTTGTCCAAAGATTAAGGAGAAGCGCTCTCTAATCCGGCCTTGTACAGAAGATTGGTGGGGAGATTGCTTTACCTAACCATTACTAGGCCTGACTTATTATATTTCGTACACTTGCTGAGTCAATATATGTAAAATCCTAGGACCTCTAACCTGAAAGCTGCACATAAGGTGCTTAGGTACATCAAAAGGGCACCAGCCTAGGGTTTTACTTTCCCTTATCCTCAGACTTACAACTTAGAGCCTACACTGATTCGGATTGGTGGGCATGTCCAGATTCTAGGAGATCAATAACAGGGTATTGCGTTTTCTTAGGTTCCTCACTGATATCTTGGAGATCCAAGAAACAAACTACTGCCTCTAGATCATCAGCGTACATACAGAATATAGGGCAATGACGGTTGTTTGTTGTGAGCTAACATGGCTGAGAAACATTCTTGATGATTTGCAAGTTCCACATTCACAATCGGTTGAATTGTTTTGTGACAACCAAGCAACCTTACGCATTGCGGCTAATCCCGTGTTTCATGAAAAGACCAAACATATCGAGTTAGATTGCCATTTAATTCATGATAAGATACAAGACGGAAGCATCATTACAAAATATGTGAGGACTGGTTCACAAATTGCTAACATCTTTACTAAATCTTTATGTTATGAGGTCTTTCATTCACATTTGTCCAAGATGGGAATAGAAAACATCTACTCTCCACCTTGAGGGGGGCTGTTGAAGATCAAGAACATGATTGTGAGCAAAGGGCGAGCAAGGAAAGGCTGGAAGGTTGTAGAACATGCTGGAATGAAGCTGCCACTTGCCACATGAAGTTACAATAGATTCCATATTTAGTTATAGTGCCAATTGTATAACAGAATTTTGTTTTCTTTGCCACTTGTACAAAGTAGTTGTAATTTTTGTATATATATATATATATATATATGTTTGTAATTCTTCCCAGAATATATGGAAACTATAGCAGAGAACGTTGGCTTCTGCTTCTTCAATTCAGCATTTCTTTGTTCTTAATTAAACAACTTTTCTTGCTATTTTGTTATAGGAACAGAGATCCAAGAATTAAGTAACTGACAATTATTAAATGGTCCACATCATCTAATTTTGCTTCGGTTGCAATGTGTCTAGCCATAAAGTTTGAAGTCTTTAGGGTAAATTTCACGCCACAACCCATGGCAGCCAACCAATCAACCAACACCTTTTTTATATTTATTCATTTTCTGGATTAATTTTAAGGCTTGAAAATTCAGTAAAACATGTTCTACAATTTTGTTTCTTAACATTGTTTTGCTAATGGAAAAGCACAAACTACAGAAGGGAGTCCAAGAAGGCAACTGGAGCCTCTTTATCCTCATGTTCAACCAAACCCTTATCACAAGAAACCTTATTTACCCTTTTGAAAACATATAATGGCAACAGTAAATATTACAACACAATTTCCATGAAAAGAAATAGGAAACCTAAAATAATCGAGGAAATTCAATTGATACTCTGAAGGAAACAGTTTCTCAGGCAATTCCAGCCGCAGCCATCTTCATCCCCCTCTTCCTTTTGGTAATTCGAAACTACAGTTGGAACTCTCTTGATTCTCAGCATCATCTTATATCTCTTAACAGGTATATTATCTTTTTATCTTCCAATACAACCAAAAGTAGATAGCTAAACAGTAATACAATAATAATCAATTTCATACAGTAAATATCTAATATATTATTCTACGGAACCTATCAGTAGATCCTGTCGCCGCGAGAAAGAGGAGGTCGAAAGGGCTGCTGCCTTCAGAGGGCAAAGCACTACGTCCTTCGTGCGTCGAAGGGCTGCTCTCGCTTACACAAACCTTACATCGTACTGCCCGGACATTGGTGAGAAGCCATTTTCCTCTTAGTATAGCCGTGTTGTCTACAACTTGTTTCCCTCTGGGTTTTACTCCCTCTCAAAACAACACCACAAGAATCTCTAACACCTCCTACTTAAAATCAAGCCTTTTGGGTTCTTGATTCAGAAGAAAACAAGAAAATTTATATGTTTTGAAGTTTGATTTCGTGTGCTTGTGTCTGTGTGGTGATGGAAAGTGGAGAAAGGGGATAATATATAGAGATGGAGAATTGAAAAGGGGATGCGAGTAAATGTGGATGAGTTTTTACCGGGTTAAATCCAAATTTATGCGTTCTTGGAAGAACTTTTCCAGAGAAGCAATGTCTATGATCTTATCCTCCACCGGCTTTGTGCATTCAATTACGAACGTCGATGCCTTCTTCTTCCCTCCATTCATAGCACTGCAAGATGAGCAAATGAATTACGATTAGGGTTTAAAATATTAACCCATGAGTTTGGGGGTTTATAATGGGGAAAAATTCATGGATCAGGCATTAACTATGACAAAAATAATTATGCATTAAGTTTCATAGTTGCAAAACTCAAGTATTTAGTAATTAGTTAAATATTAATTCTAATATATTAAGAAATCAATCTCCACCTTCCTTAGGGCCAAATACAACATTCCCCCTTTTGTAAAATTAGTTATACCTTCGCTCTCTTTTCCAAAAATTATTCGATCATTATTTTCTTCTTGGAGAATAGCCCTACTCAGCTGTGCCCAAATGGGTGGAGGACTTTAGTTGCGACCTTAATTTTATGGAAGCAATTGGTCATCCGAAGCTAGAAGTATCTCAGTTTAACTCCTTTTTTACCTTTAAGGAGGATGGGAAAAACACGGGTTGGTGGTATACTAGCGTTAGGCCTAAAAGGGAGGCCCACTAGTTTTAGATACCCCTTCTTCGATTAAGGCATGGAAAGAAGAATTTTTCTTCATTTTGGGGGATTAGCAGTTCCATCCTGACGAGATGGATAGGGAGGATGTAGTTCCTATCCTTTATCATTTCCTTTGTAATTAATAGTTCTTACTTCTTTCTAGCCATTTAATTATTTTGGGACAAATCTAATTTTTCTTTCTGGTTTTGCAGTTTATCGAAGTGGAAGCAGAGAGGTCAGCTTTTGCTGAAAAGAGGCGCAATTATAAGGATCGCCTCAATAAGATGGGGGAAGAGCTCAATGCTAGCCTCACTATGGAGCATAAACTGATGGATGACAATAAAGCTCTGCAAAATTTGGGGCGAAAAAGCAAATGCCCGTGCTGAACATAAGAAGAAACGAGCTGATGAGACAGTAGTTCAAGCGATAGCTATCAAGAGAGAGGCTGAGCTGAAAGTCTCCAAGGCGGTGGAGGAATGGAGGGCCTTCCCAGCTTTTGATGCAATAGCTCAGGAGGCTTATGTCCTGGCTATAGGTGAGATCATCAAGTTTATCAACCAACAAAAGCCGGACTGGGATACTAACTTTTTAGTGGAGGCTCAGAAGGAGCAAGAGAAGGAGGTGGAGTAGCTTTTGAAGGCGGCTGAGGCCCAGCAAGCTCCAGCTGAGAAAAATAGTTGTCCCCCAGATCCCTCTATTTCATAGTTTTCTTTAAATTTTTCAGTTCTTTAAAAACTATTGTAATGCTTTTGCTTTATGAATAAAAATTTTAGATTTTGCCTTTTCTTTGAAATTTTTCTTAGCTTTAGCAATTATTTAAAAGATAATTTTCACTAAATATACTTAATTAATCCAAACATTTTACACTACTCATGAGTTTAAGTAAGAAAATCGCACTAATTGTTGCAAAGCTTATAACCTTAGTTCGTTCTGCTTCGTAAGCAGGGCTTTGCTAATTCCTTGTAAGAATTGGACTAAGTGTTGCAGCACTTGCAACCTTAATTCAGCCTGCTTCGTTAGCAGGGCTTTGGTAATTCTTTGTAGAAATTGGACTAAGTATTGCAGCATTTGCAACCTTACTTTAGCCTGCTTTGTGAGCAGAGCTTTGGTAATTCCTTGTAGGAATTGGACTAAGTGTTGCAATAGTTGCAACCTTAGTTCGGCCTACTTCGTGAGCAAGGTTTTGGTAATTTCTTGTAGGAATTGGACTAAGTGTTACAGCACTTATAACATTAGTTCGGCCTGCTTCGTGAGCAGGGCTTTGGTAATTTCTTGTTTACACAATGCCATCTGTGAAACGTACTTTCTTATTCATAAACAACCACATATTATAGTCGTCTACTGGTAATATTTCTTAAGGTGTTCCGCGTTCCAGGGGTGCAGCAAAGGTCTTCCTTCCACGTTTTCTAATTCATAGGCCCCTCTAAATAGTACTTTGTTACCTTATAAGGACCTTCCCAGTTAGGTCCTAAAGATCCAGCGCTCAGCTCTCTTGCAGCCAAAAAGACCTTCCTCAGGACAAGGTCACTGACCTCAAAACTCACATTTCTTCACTTTTTGATTGTAGTACCTCTCGTTGCGTTGCTTGTAAACCGCATTTCTGATTTCAGCGACATTCCTTTTTTCTTCTATCAATCCAATTTTCCTCACAATGCTTGCTCGTTTTTATCTTCATGATACGTCAAAGTTCTGACTGAAGGGATTTCAACTTGGAGAGGAACGACAGCTTCCACTCCAAAAGCTAAAGAGAAGGGAGTTTCTCCGATGCTATTTCTAATAGTGGTGCGATAAAACCGTAGCACACTGGGAAGTTCCTCTACCCATCCTCCCTTAAGAGTATCAAGTTTTGCTTTTAGCATATGCTTGATAATCTTATTGATAGCTTCAACTGGCTATTAGCCTGGGGGTGATTTGGTGTAGAAAAGTGTTTCTTTATCCCCAGCTCCTTACAGAAGTTTGCAAAGCGAATGTTGTCAAATTGTTTCCTATTATCCATTACGATGGAGTGAGGTATTCCGAACCTGCATACAATTGATTTCCATATGACAAAAACTCGTTCACGAAAAAATGTTTCGGATTTAAGTCACCGCAAATGCACGGTTCGTTGACAAGTAATAAAGTGGAAAACCTAGAATTTCGAGTATCGTTCCC
>CAIGRL010125438.1:0-23609 GCA_903798325.1 Fraxinus xanthoxyloides | reverse complement strand
TTTATCGTTTATATTTTGGTATTGATTCTTTTGAATCTTGTGTTAATATCGTGTATTTTGGGCCTTTCAACCTGTAGTCAAATTTTTCTAATTGAGTGACAATTTATTAATTTTAATTCATTCTATCTAAAAAGATCTATGGATAGTAACACCATTTGTCACGGATACTGCTATGAGTTAAACTTTAATATACAAGATCTGAATATTAAAATGTGTGCAGCATCCATGCTATATATCTGTATAGTATAGAAGTTTTGCAGCATTTGTCTTTCGTATATTTTGAATTCAGGCAAAAAAGGCTAAGCTTATATAATAGTGGGTCCTAAGGTTGTGTGGTTAAAAAATAGAAAAAATTTGTGGGTCGTACGAAATGTGTGGATAAAAATAGAATTTGACAAGCTTACAAGCTTTGTCGAACATGCAATTTTCTATAATTTAGTTCTTTTGCTTCGTTGGCACTTCCATCAAATTGTTAACTCTCGTTTCTTACTGTCTGTCTAAAGGACAATGAAGGTCAAACACCGCAGCATTATGCTGCTCTTTGTGAGAGAGTTGTCACAGCTGAGTTACTTGTGAAGCACAATGCTAACTTGAAGATGAAGGACAACGATGGCAACTTGGCTGGTGATCTTTGTGACTCGAGCTGGCCTTGGATGCAGCATGAAGCTAGTGGAACCGACTGAATATGTTTTTTTTTTAAGATTGGATTAAGGATCTTATGTTCTGCAAATTGCTGAATTGCTTCTGTATTCTGTTGTTAAATTCCTTAATTACATGTACAATCAGTCGTTTTTGACATGTTTTCACTTTTCAGTGGCAGCAATTGATATATTTTGTTTTGTAATATTGTCAAAATAAGTACTAAACCGAGATTGCACTAATAAGAATATGAATTTAATTTGAGGTTAATAAATCTGGCTATGCATACCATCCAAAAATGAAGTATACCTAAGGGTTATACTAATGCATCTATCGAAATCCAGTTGGAGGAAATAAATAAATAAATCGCACAACCTATCACTAACTTCTCTTGAAACAACAAGAAAGCCTAACAATCTTCTATAGCTCGTCATTAGAATCATCGTCGTCATCGTCGTCTGATTTGCCTCCCGGGGCACCACCAGATCTTTGATAAACGGCTGTGATAATTGGATTGCACACGGCCTCGACTTCTTTGAGCTTTTCCTCATAATCCTCCTTCTCAGCGTTCTGATTGTCGTCCAACCATTCAAGGGCCTCCTTAGTTGCTGTCTCAATCTGCTCCATTTCGTCTGACTCGAGTTTCTCAGCGAGCTTGTCCTTGTCGTTGATTTGGTTTTTCATGTTGTAAACGTATGTCTCAAGGCTGTTACGGGCATCAATTCTTTCTTTGACCTTCTTGTCTTCCTCGGCGAAATCCTCGGCTTCCTTGACCATCCGATCAATCTCTTCCTGACTCAGACGACCTTTGTCATTTGTGATTGTGATCTGCTCGAAACGTGCAGAAGCCTTGTCTTCAGCCTTGACATTCAGAATGCCATTAGCGTCGACTTCAAATGTAACTTCAATCTGAGGAGATCCTCTGTTCAAACAAACAAGATCTATTTAGTAAGACATATAAAGATAAGCTTTCATAGAAATATAGAAAGGAGCATGGGAGCATAAGAACCTTGGGGCCGGAGTTATTCCTGTTAGATCGAATGTCCCTAGCAGCCTGCAGTCCTTTGTAAGACTCCGTTCACCCTCGAACACCTGTTTGACAGCATTAATACACATTACAGCGATTTCTTACACATGCAAGACGAAGAATCCTTTTTATACACACTCCCTAGAATCTTGATTCCAAGATGATTACCTGAATGGTAACACTGGTTTGCTGATCCTGGTATGTAGTGAAGACTTGGGACTTTTTGGTTGGGATTACGGTGTTTCTTGGAATCAATTTGGTCATTACTCCGCCAACAGTTTCAATACCAAGGGTAAGTGGAGCCACATCCAAAAGAAGAACATCTGTTAACCCCTCACCGCTCAAGATACCTCCCTGGACAGCAGCACCATAAGCAACTGCCTCGTCTGGGTTAACACCTTTGTTTGGTTCCTTCCCATCAAAATAATCCTTTAGAAGCTGCTGAACCTTTGGGATTCTGGTGCTTCCACCAACAAGAACAATTTCATCAATCTGATGTTTTTCCATGCCAGCATCTTTCATGGCTTTCTTAACTGGTCCCATTGTCTTTCTGAACAAATCATTGTTCAATTCTTCAAAACGAGCTCTGGTAAGTGGTTCAGAGAAATCTATACCGTCAAAGAGAGACTCTATCTCTACTCGGACCTGGTGCTGACTGCTCAAAGATCTCTTGGCGCGCTCACATTCTCTCCTCAACTTGCCAAGAGCTCTATTGTCCTTGCTGATGTCCTTCCCGTGCTTCTTCTTGATCAAATTAATAAAGTACTCCATGATCCTCTGATCGAAATCCTCACCTGCACGTTTAATTAAGAAACTTATAATCTCTGATGTCAAAATGACTTTCAAATGGCTCACATCACCAATTTTTTTTTCCTAGGACGGAAAGGAAAGAAATGTTAGGGTGGATGCCGTAAGATCCTCACCTCCCAAATGTGTGTCTCCATTTGTTGCCAAAACCTCAAAAACGCCATTATCAATGGTCAAGATACTAACATCAAATGTCCCACCACCAAGGTCGAAAACAAGAATGTTCTTCTCACCACCTTTCTTGTCCAAACCATAGGCAATGGCTGCCGCAGTTGGTTCATTGATAATTCTTGCAACATTCAATCCAGCAATCACACCAGCATCTTTGGTGGCCTGCCTCTGTGCGTCGTTGAAGTAAGCTGTATAAGACAAAAAGTAAGGTATAAAACAACATAAAGCAAACTTTACAATAAGACAAAAAGCCAGGTGCCCAACGATGTAAATAAGACTCAAATAATGAATTAGAAGTTTACCAGGAACAGTGACAACTGCATCCTTAATTTTTTTTCCAAGGTATGCTTCGGCTGTTTCCTTCATCTTTGTAAGAATCATGGCGCTAATCTCCTCAGGACTGAAAACTTTGGTCTCACCATCTTTAATTTGGACCTGTATGTAAGGTTTTCCATCCTTGTTCACAATCTTATATGGAACAAGCCTCATGTCCCTTTGGACCTCTTTATCTTCAAACCTATTCAGTAGGCAAGAGTTAAAGAGTCCTGGTATTGATTCTTTGTCACATAAACAATAGCACGACTAGAAAAAGAAAGAAAGAAGCTAGGTCTTACTTTCTTCCAATTAGCCTCTTGACATCAAAGATAGTCCTCTCAGGATTAACTGCTGCCATATTCTTTGCTGCTTCACCAATCAACCTCTCACTGCCGGTGAAGGCAACCCATGAAGGGGTTATGCGGTTACCTTGATCGTTTGCTATGATTTCAACAATTCCATTTTTGAAAACACCAACACATGAATATGTAGTTCCAAGGTCTATCCCAATAACTGTTCCCAATTTGCTAGACTCCTCATTCGCAATGGAAAATGAAAATAAGCTTCCTGTTGGGACGATTCAATCGCAATATCAATATGATATGTTTCAATATTTTTGGATCCGTTAAAATCATTACCCAGCAATAAACCAATGCCTTAGGCGGAAATAATCAAACCTTTAATTTCATTTGCATGAGACGGAATAGAGCAATAAACAGAGATTTCTCAACTTTTCTTATTGCATAAATTCTGTGTTTATGATACAATATATAAATATAATCTTAGTTTTACCATATAATTCCATCTTTTACTAATTATTATTACTACTTTCTAGTACAAAAAATATAATCTAAACAAGTTAAGGTATTATGATTTATGAAGAGACCACTTTAAACTCAAACTACACATTATTTCAGCCACAAAAATCATACAAATTTAACATTATAGGAACAAAAAAGCATTAAGATTCAACAGAAACTTGGCATTCCCATTGGAAATTGAATACTCACCTAGCAGGACGATTCCAAAAACAACAGAACGTATTCTCAAAGAACCAGCCATCTGGTAATGTTTTTCTTTTTTAATCTCTCTGCAGTACGGTTTTGATTGTGAAAACATTGAGAAGCTGGAAGATTATATAGAGTAACGAACTCGAGATTCACCTGTCATGGTAGATGACGTGGACCAATCATAATCGAGTATTAATTAGTTCCGTCTTGTTTGGTTGAGTTCAAATTCTTGTCATGGATGATGATGTGGACCAATCGGAATTCGAATACTGGTTGAATTCAAATTATTGTCATGGATGATGATGTGGACCAATCAGAATTCGAATACCATGTGTCTTTCCCTTCTTTTCTTTTGGATGGAGATTGTGTCACTTGCGATGACATGGATGATTGTTATTGGAAAAAATTAATGATAGGCAATTAATTTATGTATCAAATGCATTGTGAGTCACCCAACGTTGAGCGAAGTTGCATTTGAGGTACTCATATTTAATTTAATGTAATTAGGTAATCTAACTTCCATTTTCTTGTAAATTTGGCCCCTCGTCTTCTAATCACGTCGCCCAACTTCAATTGTTTGCAAATATAGTCACTTTGTCCATAGTCAACGATTTAACTAATCTAATAAGTTGACATGGATGTTAAAACTAATAGATTGTTGACGTGTAAAATTTGTGATTTTAGTTCGTACATTTTTTTAAAAATGTTTTTTAAGATGGGTAATGTGTATTTTTGCGTGAAGTAGATACATGTCAATCATTCATTAGCTTGAACATTTATATTAGCACATTACATTAGTCAAGCTGGAGGGGCAATGAACAAATTTTAGCCCTTGTTTGAACCCCATTTTGAGGGGAAAATGCATTTTTGAATAGTAATTTTTAGAGAATGTGTAGTTAAAAATGAAGAAATTTTTTTTCGATTTACGTGTATTATTATTTTATTCAAAATTGTGGTTAAAAATGAATTTTGAAAAAAAAATGATTTTTTAATAAATGAGGCTCAAACAAGGGCTTAGTTTATTTAATTATAATTCTCATTTAATGCTACATTATTGTTGCTGAGATCGATGTTTTAACATTAATGATGCTAAATAATATTACTGAAAAGAAAAATATGAAAATAAATCAATGTTATAAATAGCATGCATTGGCGGCACGAGGCGTGGCATTTTTGACACGCCTAGGAGCCTAGATGGCCAATTAAGCAATTAAGAAAAAGCGTGGACCGCTTAAGACTCACATAGGCACACTTAAGCGGGCCTAGGTGCGCATTTTTTTCAATATTGTTATTATTATTTAATTATTATAACTTTTTCAACTTTTTGATAGTATTTAGTGTAGATTAAAATTAGATCTTTTTAATAGATTGTGATATAAGTTTTAGATATACATGGTTAAAAAATTGTGGGACCCATAAATGATGTGGTTAATTTTGATTGTTTGAATTTGACTCGAATTTTAATTCGGACCAAACATGGGTTTAGTCAATTGGGTTGAAATGTCCAAAAAGTTGTTTAACTATTTATTGGCCCACTAATTTATAAATGGTATTTTCAAGAATTTTGTTGTAAACTTTCGATGTGAGTTGATAATTCCTTTAGTTTAGCAGTGACAAATTCGAAAATATTTTTATTTTGTTAAACTCTTAAAATTGTATTTGGTACTATAATTTGTATGTATTATAAATGATTTTTAGATTAATTAAAAATAAAAAATAATAAAAATTACGTCTAAATCTCGTCTTGACTGGTTTAATTCGAAACTTGATTTTCACGTCTCGTCACAAATTACGATTTTCAGAAATAAATTAACGGGTCCCACATTGTACCACGATACACGATAAGGAAACTACCTGGTCCGTGCAATACGCAATAATTCCCAGTAAAATATAAATCAAAGAAAGTATTATAGATTTGCATAATTCAAGTCCTGCCTTTACATCCCATCTCTCTCTCGTTTCTCTCTCTAAAAATACGCTCTTCGGGAAAAAAAACTCTTTTAGGGTTTTCAGAAGCGCCGCTTTTGGACAATCTCGATCCGAGGAGGTAGTATTTTCTCATTTCGTCCGTTTTTCAGGTAATTTATTTAAACTGCTTTACCTTTTATGAATTTTGTTTTTGTTTTTTAAGTTTTTAATTGATTGTTTTGATTTTAGTTACCGAAGTGTAGTTTCATTTATTGGTGCTTATAGATCCGTTTACTGAGTTGATTCGATTGCTTTGTCAATTACTTGACATTTAAAGTAGCGATCTAACTTTTTGCGTGTTAAGTTCGCATTTTTTAGATTGTTTGTTCTCTATGAAGTAGTATGCAATATGATACTTTTTTCTGATTTATTGTTAATCAATGTATTTTTGGACAGATCGGATTACTTTCTGGAAGTTATTTTTGTGCTAATCTGAACTGTTTAACAGTTAGAATTTAGGGTCCCGTGGATATATTCGGATTTTTTTAACTCAGTTCATAAATTGGTGAACCATTGACCCATTTTAAGTATATTGTTGGAATTGTTTATTACTTTGTTGCTTTCATTTTTTAGTAGAATAGACTGAACACTTGGCTTTTTACTTGAAACGATGTAGATTAGTTAAACTTCAAAGATTTTCTTTTAGATCTATGGCAGAGTTTGTTTTATTCCTTTGTATCTTTACGTCGGTGTTAAAAATCAATGTTCCTATTCCTATAATCCTCTAGGTCAACAATCAATAATCATTATCACCCATGTTTGCGTATTTATGTGGGAAATTTCTGGATTATCTTTTTAAATGAGCATAAGAGTGGAAGTTGTTCAGCTACCCCTTTTTGTCAAACTAGAAAATTGTGTTCCTCTGTTTTTGTTGCATGGTAACTCTATGGAAGGAGGGGATATTGAACATGCTGCTTATTTTTCTGAACTTTTGGATGTAAAGCGGCAAATACAGTCAGTGTTTAGCTGTGTTATGGCCACTGATAGCCTGCTCAATTATTCTTTTCGTCTTTTTTGCCTGGAACCCTTGTGGCAAACATCAAAATTTGCCCAATCATGCCCTTTTTTCATATTTGGCGTGACATAGGATTTCTCATTGAAGTTCTGCACTATGGTCAATGTTCTCAGGGATTATTTCTTTCTTCAGCATTTGAGATGTATAAAGTTCTGAGTTTTGTTTCTAAATGCCTGTTTCTTATTGTAACTCAAACATATATTGGTAGGGATACAATGGAAGTTACCCAGGTTCTTCTAAGTGCACAAGCCATAGATTCAACGGTGCGTAAACATGCTGAAGATACTTTGAAGCAGTTTCAGGAGCAAAATCTTCCTGGTTTTCTGTTATCCCTTTCTGGAGAGCTTGCTAGTGGAGAAAAGCCAGTTGAAAGTCGAAAACTGGCAGGTTTGATTCTCAAAAATGCCTTGGATGCGAAGGAACAACACAGAAAATACGAACTTGTTCAAAGATGGTTGTCGTTAGATGTCTCTGTGAAGAGCCAAATCAAGGCATGCTTGTTACAAACCCTCTCCTCTCCCGTACCAGATGCTCGGTCAACTGCTTCACAAGTCATTGCAAAAGTTGCAGGCATTGAGCTGCCGCAGAAACAGTGGCCTGAGCTGATAGGATCTCTCTTGTCAAATATTCATCAGGTCCCACCTCATGTAAAGCAAGCTACCCTTGAAACTTTGGGATACTTGTGTGAAGAAGTTGTTCCAGATGTTGTTGAGCAAGATCATGTAAATAAGATACTTACAGCCGTGGTTCAAGGCATGAATGCAAATGAAGGTAACAATGAGGTTAGGCTTGCTGCCACCCGAGCTTTGTATAATGCTCTCAGCTTTGCGCAGGCAAACTTTTCCAATGATATGGAACGCGATTACATAATGAGAGTTGTTTGTGAGGCCACTCTCTCCCAGGAGGTGAAAATTCGCCAAGCTGCTTTTGAGTGTTTGGTCTCCATTGGGTCAACATATTATGAGAAATTAGCACCTTACATCCAAGACATTTTCAATATCACATCGAAGGCTGTCAAAGAAGATGAGGAACCAGTTGCCCTTCAGGCCATTGAGTTTTGGAGCTCAATTTGTGACGAGGAGATTGATATTTTGGAAGAGTATGGAGGCGAATTTACTGCAGATTCTGATGTTCCCTGCTATTACTTTATCAAACAAGCTCTCCCTGCACTTGTTCCTATGCTGTTGGAGACTCTTCTCAAGCAAGAAGAAGACCAGGATCAGGACGAAGGTGCTTGGAATCTTGCAATGGCTGGTGGAACTTGCCTTGGTCTGGTTGCCCGGACAGTGGGCGATGATATAGTGCCGCTTGTTATGCCATTTATTGAAGAGAATATAACAAAACCTGATTGGAGGCAAAGAGAGGCTGCCACATATGCATTTGGTTCCATATTGGAAGGTCCTTCGCCTGATAAATTAACCCCTATTGTCAATGTTGCTCTAAACTTCATGCTCACGGCTTTAACCAATGACCCTAGTAGCCATGTGAAGGACACAACTGCATGGACCTTGGGGAGAATATTTGAATTTCTTCATGGTTCAGCTGTGGAAACGCCAATTATTACTCCAGCAAACTGCCAACAGATTATTACAGTTCTTCTCCAGAGCATGAAAGACGTTCCAAATGTTGCTGAAAAAGCCTGTGGTGCTCTCTATTTTCTCGCACAAGGTTATGAGGACTTGGGGTCATCATCTGCTTTGATGCCTTATTTTCAAGAAATTGTTCAGTCCCTCCTTAATGTCACTCATAGAGAAGATGCTGGGGAGTCACGACTCAGGACTGCTGCATATGAGACACTTAATGAAGTGGTAAGGTGCTCAACTGAGGAAACTGCCCGGTTAGTTTTGGAGCTTGTTCAAGTCATTATGACAGAGCTTCACAAGACTCTCGAGGCACAGAATCTCTCGTCCGATGAGCGAGAGAAGCAGAACGAATTACAAGGCCTTCTCTGTGGGTGCTTACAGGTCATTATTCAGAAACTAGGGGCTTCAGATGCCACTAAGTATGCCTTCATGCAGTATGGAGATCAGATCATGAACCTTTTTATCAGGGTGTTTGCTTGTAGAAGTGCCACTGTCCATGAGGAAGCAATGCTTGCTATTGGTGCATTTGCCTATGCAACAGGTCCCAACTTCTCAAAATACATGCCTGAATTTTATAAGTACTTGGAGATGGGTCTTCAGAATTTCGAAGAGTACCAAGTTTGTGCTGTTACAGTTGGTGTCGTGGGTGATATCTGCCGGGCATTGGAGGATAAGATTCTACCTTACTGTGACGGGATAATGACCCAGCTCCTGAAAGACTTATCAAGCAATCAGCTGCACCGATCTGTAAAGCCACCAATATTTTCATGCTTTGGGGACATAGCACTGGCCATTGGAGAGAATTTTGAGAAGTACCTGATTTATGCAATGCCCATGCTCCAGAGTGCTGCAGAATTGTCTGCTCACACATCAGGTGCTGACGATGAATTGATAGAATATACTAACCTTCTTAGGAATGGAATTTTGGAGGCATATTCTGGAATATTCCAGGGCTTCAAGAACTCTCCTAAGACTCAGCTACTGATCCCATATGCACCACATATCCTTCAATTCCTAGACAGCATTTACATGGAGAAAGATATGTAAGTATACCCTTTATTTTTTGATTGCAGTTGTGCTTCTTTGTTGTGCTATCTTTCGTTTATTCATCACCCTTGTGTTCTATCTATGTTGTCACAGGGATGATGTTGTGATGAAAACTGCTATTGGCGTCCTGGGCGATTTAGCAGATACACTGGGAAGCAATGCAGGTTCTTTGATTCAGCAATCTCTGTCAAGCAAAGACTTTTTAAATGAATGCTTGTCTTCAGATGACCATTTGATCAAGGAATCTGCCGAGTGGGCCAGGTTGGCCATTAGTCGTGCCATTTCTGTTTGAGGTTGCATCCTTGGGGTACATTTTATCTAACCTGCATGCATATGGTTGTGTCGAGTCTGGTCCAGAATTGCATTCAAAGTATCGGGTCATTAACTTTCTCTGACAACAGAGGCATTTTATCTTCATAATGTCACTAACTCATGCATCAGCATCATGGGATCGGGATCACGGTGGCTTCTCTGAACTTTCTGAAGGGCTTGAGAAGTAAAATCTCAGGTTCATTTATTTTTCCATGGGAAGGAGTCGGAGGCGGTGGCTTCTCAGAAATTTGAAGAACTTGAGAAATAGAATGTCAGTTTTTGAAATCGAGTCGGGAGGGAAAGATAATTGTTATTGTGCTTAATGGAAAAATCAGTTGGCATTGCATGCTTGTACTTTGTGCTTCCTTGGTGGTCTCTCCCGGTGGTCAGAACAAGATAATCTCCATGCCATCCTTGGTCAGAACAGGATAAGCCCCTGGAGTTTTGGTTGACATGATACTTTAAGCCAGCCAGCCAGCCAACCTACCAACCATCGTTTTTCTTCCCTAATTTTTTATTTTCTTTCTCATCATACATCATTTTTTAAAATATGTTTTCAGGTCAGTCTTTCTCTTGCATTGGGTCATACCACTTGTTGTCGGAGTCGGATTGCTTTCAATCTCATTCATTTCATTTAACATGTTATATTTGGGGGTCAGCGGGCTGGGTGGGGTAGGGTGGGTGGTCGGGTTAGGCATTTTATTCTCATCATTTTTTTTTTTCCCAAAAATTTTCAGTTAGGCATTTCGAGTCAAAATACATGCATTCATGAAAACATACATGCTTCTCTTTTCTCGTATGTAGAAGTATAGTTTTTGTTTTTTCCCTTCAATGTTGCATTTTTAAATATTTGCTCTCTTTTGGTTTTCGAACTTTTGGGATCAAGAAATTACAATGTCATGAACTGCGATGACATTGGAAGGATTGAAAATAGGATTTTGAAGAATCAATTGTTGTCCAAATGCAGTGTATTTGTGTAGTTTTGCCTCATATTTTTCAGCTTTCAAGGGGTTGAACTATATTTTCAGTGGATGTATATGATACAATTTATTTTGTATTTTCAAGGGAAAAAAATGTTTGTTTGTTTCACATATGCTGCATAATGAATGACTTTCGAGGTATGAGAAGGATTGAAGTTGTCTTTATATAGCATGTCCGGCCATGTTTTTGTTTTCAAATATGTTTTTCCGTTTCATAGGTTTATGATAAAGAAGATGTTGGTCAAAATTGTAATGGGTTGAGTAAAAAAAATATTACTCACTATACAGGAAAAAGTGAGAAAATGAGCAGTCTTTTTATAGGGAAAATTAATTTTTCGTTTTTTCCAACTTATTACGTGGTGTGATTATGGCTATTAATTTGGGTCGACAATTGCAAATGTGGATGAAAAATTTGCATGTGATTTTTGCATCTACATTGACATTCGAGAAGGCCCAACTCATAGATTGTGTACACAACAAATACCACTTTCGTGGTCATTATGTGCCCCATTTCCCTAATCAAATAATTTTGTTTGAACAAATGTAGTCCAAATAATTGAAGACTAATGGTTGTCCATCACTTCTAATGCCGACGAGAAATATTTGTGGTTGTGCAAGTGACAACACCTCATCCAAAATAAATCTTGTAATAGGAGCATTCTTTAATAAAACAGAATGCACCACTTTCAACAGTAGGTCAGTGACTTCAACTACTGTTTAGTGCACATGTCATGATTCAAAATTTGTTGTCTTGATCGTAGTCTTTTCTCCACTAACCATCTGAAATAAATTTCAATAGTATAAGTAGATTTTATTTGATATCTACCTCCATTTAATTAGTACGACTTGAGTGTTGAAAGTTCGTTCAGTGTACGCAACATTTTGTGACATAGTTGGAATGACTGTTTAGATAATATAATTTTTGGGAATTTAGGTATTTCTCTAGACCTTGAACAGGATGTTGTTTTATTGAAAAATGGCATGAAGAATGGAAGACTAGAAATAATACTCTCTCAATGTGACCTTTGGTTTACCTCTTTCTTTGATTCTTTAGATGAAAATAAGGCGCTTCTAAGTATTTAAAGTCTGAGCAAAGCCTTCTCAGATCGATGGAACCGAGTTTTCAAGCCTCTTTTTGGGGGAAGAGAGGGTGGGATCATTTGATACCATTTTGTTGTCCGAAAAGAAAAAGAAAAGAGAAAACTATAATGACATAGAGATTGTCCTTGTTTGATTTTGATTATTTGAGAATCAATTATCTCTTATACTTATTTTTAACTATATGTTCTCCAAAAAAATCATTTCATGTTTATTGAGAACTCTTTTCTATTTTTATGGATACGTTTATCAAAAAAATTCACTGAAATAGATTTATTCGCTGCTTATTACAATGATGAAGTATCTCTTACGCACTCTTAACTCCCAAATACACTCCATGAAATATGTATTATATCGTGTTAGACATCAAAAGAGTTTGATCTTCACTCAACCCAATCTTACATACGAATTATATCTTATTCTATATATTTCAATAAGCGTGTCAAATGCTATTAGTACACTCTCAAAACCCCCCAAATGCACCCCCTACAAAGTATGTATACCATGTTAGATTAAAAAGGAGTTTGATCACTCACAATCCGATCTTACATTCAAATTGCACCTTATTTTGTATATTTCAATACGCGTATCACTTAGATCTTTTTGACGGCCCACCTCCATTTAGTTTGTGTTGTTCAATGTAGACAAGTATTATGCTCAGTTGAACAAAAAAGAAACTAAAAATTTGTTCATTATTTCTTACGAAACTAGCCAATGCCGCATACCGGAGTTGGGGGAAGAGGGCCCTTCCCAATTTGTATAAACAATTGAAAGCTTTTTTAGGTTTCCCCGACAAACTTGAAACATTGTAATTACTCACAAATAAAACACCAAAATTCACCATGATTACAAACATTTGGTGTTTCCAGCAACATATGACTATTTTAATAAATTGTCTTAAGGAATGATTATAAGTAATTAGTACCATATAAGTAAGTTTAAAGTTGTAGTGTTTTTTGTCTACATTTTGGCAGTGCTTCGTTTAATGGCTTACAAAATTTCAACCCTAAAAATTACTCGTTTGTAGGCCACTAATATCGTTTTGTGTCTCCTACACATTGATTTGACCAATGACTAAATATTTAGGATCAAAGGCACCACAGGTTAGAGGTGTTGTTTGGTACCACTGAGAAGTCAAAATTTGAACATACATCTTGAAGGTTAACAAATATTGTTAGTAATATTTAAATAATATACATATGGTATAGGGTGGTGAAAGGTCATGAATTCAAGTCCTCTGCCACTAATTTACTGATACTCTACATTTGTTAAATTTTGATGGAAACAATGAATTTCATTTGTATGTGAGTAGACATGTTTAAAACAATATTTAAATAATATATATGAGCATAAGCTGTTAGATCAAATGATTCAACACGAATAATTTTAAGGTTAGGTTTGATGATAATGTCTCAAGAGAAATAAAGGAAGGTTGTAATTTCGGAAAATCGGACTTTTAAGGTAATGATAGTAAAGAAGCACTCAAGGGTGTCAAATGCAGAATGCCCAATGAGGCTCGGGCCTTTCGTAAAGAGGCCCGGGATGGTCCGTTCCCGGCTCAGGATTTCTTGTGGGTCAAGCCAAACTTGGCACGACTTGCTCGGCCCGTGCCGACACCCCTAGAAGCACTTCCAACAGGGATTGAAGCAATATATTCATGGTCATAATAATTGGTTAAGCACCTTTTCTGGTCAGCTTTTAACTGTCGATGAAACAATTTTACATATTTTCTGTCACGAGGCAAATATGATCATAAGAAGTATCATGCTATACTTCGATGACAACTCTCTAATGCTCAAGTCTGGAAACGAAGAGAGAGGAATACAGAGCAAAAATAAAAGTTGAAGACAACCAGTAAATGACTAATACTGCCCAACGTAGGATGTACATTATTGATTGATACTTGGTATGAACTATTTGCCACTAGAGATTGACTCACAAAAAGATGAAAACAATGAAAACCAAAAGCAAACTTCAAATTACTGTGCTCTAAGCCATGCAAAATAAAAATAAAATAAAATAATTCATCTTCTGCTCCCCACACACACACCCACCCACCCACATACTATTGCTTATTTTTTTGATGTAACGCGCACATATAATAAAGTTGACTTCCATATTGTGGCTCAGAGGTAATGCATACCATCATCATTGTATCAGCTATTGGTTGGGTGGGGTGCACTACACCAACAATGTTAATGCACATTTCTTCTTATATAAGCAGCAGACCCTTCCCCCCATCAACCAACTAGTACTAAAAAACATCCTTAACAGCAGTGAATATAAAACAAAGCCATGAATCTTACTATAAAGGCTTCTTTTCTTGTTTTTCTGTTACTATTTGGCTCCCTATCTACAGGTTTTTGGGCTAAATACATTCTTGAAAGTCTTTAATTTCAACTTTGTCTTCACTGCTTAGTTCATTGGATGAATATGATAAATATCAGCTTAGACATTTGCATTTTTTCTTGTTTGTAGGCATGGTCGACTGCTCCATGATTCATGCAAAACCCGTTTTCACGAGTCACAAGGTAATTTGGCAATTAATTATATTTGCATTAATTCTATTATGTTGCTACCATTTTAATACCCACACAAGAAAAGCACTGATTATGAAATTTCATGCTGAGGTTGTCTAGAAATGAAAAACATGTTTGGTTCGCAGTAGTTGACTCATTTGGATAGTGTAATATATAATAAAATTATTTTGTTTAATACTATCTAATACTTTAGTGTCTTTTTGCTAAACAAGCCAAGATCGTGTGTATCATATGAATGTTAACAATAAGCTATATTATGAACTCCTCCAAGATTGGGGAATGGGGTGAAAAAATAGAAGAAATGTGACATAGCATTGTGATATAAGGTATGCTCAACTCTCATCTCATTGGGAGACGAGGCAAGGCACTTGATGCATGACGGAGCTAAAAGGTTACTTTGATAGCAACTTTTTTTTTGTCACTTTTCATAACTTACTTATGATGTTTAAATACTTCAAAAAGAGCAAGTCTTTCGTCTTCACTATCTCATCACTTTTTTCAAGCACAGCCAGATATGATCCAAGGGAATCTCAATGGAGGCTTAGCTATCTTCTTAGGCAAATTGAAAGAATTTTTCACCCCAAGATTTGCTAACAATATTGTTGNCTTCTTAGGCAAATTGAAAGAATTTTTCACCCCAAGATTTGCTAACAATATTGTTGATATTTTACAGGCCACAAAACTCAATAATATTGTTGAAAATGTAAAGAACACAAGAGATTTTTGGCCCTAAGGCCCGGATGTATGCCCAAACTTGGATTAATCACCACGTTGAGCATAAACTGAAGTGATTATCGCTCCAATCTACTAGAAACCAACAATATTATCAATATCAAGTTATAGTACAATAGATCCACAAAAGATATGCCCTCAAACCCAGAATAATCTCTCACAGAAAACTCTAGAATACGATTACACAAAGTAACCAAAGGTTACTGTCCACACAAGAATAGAAAGATACAACCCAAGCCTCAATCTACACTAGAGATCACCAAGAACATCTAGACTTTAGCTTATCAGGCGAAAACCAAAAGTTTTCCTAGAGAGAACACAGAGAGACGAAGCATAAGCAAACCCTNGAAACCAACAATATTATCAAGATCAAGTTATAGTACAATAGATCCACAAAGGATATGCCCTCAAACCTAGAATAATCTCTCACGGAAAACTCTAGAATACGATTACACAAAGTAACCAAAGGTTACTGTCCACACAAGAATAAAAAGATACAACCCAAGCCTCAATCTACACTAGAGATCACCAAGAACATCTAGGCTCAAGATTTTTAGGCGAAAACTAAGAGTTTTCTTAGAGAGAACACAGAGAGACGAAGCATAAGAAAACCCTAGAAGAGTCTCGAATAATTGAGAGAATGAGAAGAGTCAAGCCAGTAATACAATTGGTCAGGTCATCCAACGGTCACAGCTCATCCACGTGTTTTGATCTCAGCCATTGAGATCAAGTGTATTAGGCTTGTCGGGTTGCACTGAAGATGGGCCAGACCTCTCATCAATAGATCTCATCATAGGACCAGAATCATAGAAACAGAATTGGGCAGCATCATTGGGCCAATTGTTAAGCACCAATATTTAACAAATATTAACAAACAAATTACGCAATTCAACTGACCTTTTCTGAATCTTTTTTGAAGGGAGAAATGCAAGTGACTTCAAGAAAGCTCATTGTACTTGATGCAGTGTTAGATTATGACGATGCAGGGCCAAATCCTAAGCATGATCCAAGAGGGAAAAAAGGTGGCGGTGGCAAAAATCCCTGAATCTGTTCGTCCAGTCTTCTAATCTCCTGCTGGAATACAAAAAGATTTAGATCACAAATGACTACATCAGCTACTGACTTTCTATCTATACAATAACACAGTCTCTCTCTCTCTCGCTCTCTCTCTCTCTCTCTCTCTCTCTCTCTCTCTAAATCTCTCTTCATGGCATTATACAGAAAATGCCAAAGTATTTTAGATGCTCTTATGTAAACTTTCCAGTGGCTGGTCACCTTTGATATAACTTGGGAATGAATAAAATTTGTTGTTATTTTAAAAACCAGAGCTTAATTAGTGCATGGACAACTATCTCCCGAGCAGAAGTTTAGGTTCTTCCTCATTGGAAATGGGATTTGAAATTTTGTAACGAATATCAATCTTGACCGTTAGTTGGGATAGCAAAGGAATCTTAATAACCTAGTTTCTTACAAGTTTCAAACGTTGCTTTCTTTCGCTCATTTCAAATTTGTTAATGAGTTTTCTCTCAATTTGAGTACCATAATTTAGTTTGAAGAACCGTTACGATCTTTTGATATTTTGTAGCTAATATGATCTTTCTAAACTTTGAACATGATTTTACATGACAACTAATAATACAGTAGAATCCACGATTTATAATCACTTAAATTTTAATTTAAGAACTCCCAAACATGCTCATAGATTGAATATATTGCAGTAACAGATAATAGTCATTCATACAGAGGAAACTAAAAGTCATAAGCATATTTTGGTAGATATCGAGTATACGGGCAAAATACGAACAGATTTTTTGCAGCTAAAATTGGTCGAAGATTTTGTGCAAAAGGCATTATATGCTAACCGCTTTCTGCTCTTTTCCAAGATGATATATGTATATATATGTATATAATAATACAAAAATATTTAGATCACAAATCACTACATCAGCTACTGACTTTCTATCTATAAAATAACACAGTCTCTCTCTCTCTCTCTCTCTCTCTCTCTCTCTCTCTCTCTCTCTCTCTAAATCTCTCTCCATGGCATTATACAGAAAATGCCAAAGTATTTTAGATGCTCTTATGTAAACTTTCCAGTGGCTGGTCACCTTTGATATAACTTGGGAATGAATAAAATTTGTTGTTATTTTAAAACCAGAGCTTAATTAGTGCATGGACAACTATCTCCCGAGCAGAAGTTTAGGTTCTTCCTCATTGGAAATGGGATTTGACATTTTGTAACGAATATCAATCTTGACCGTTAGTTGGGATAGCAAAGGAATCTTAAGAACCTAGTTTCTTACAAGTTTCAAACGTTGCTTTCTTTCGCTAATCTCAAATTTGTTAATGAGTTTTCTCTCAATTTGAGTACCATAATTTGGTTTGAAGAACCGTAACGATCTTTTGATATTTTGTAGCTAATATGATCTTTCTAAACTTTGAAGCTGAAGCTTTTGTACACAGGATTTTACTTGACAACTAATAATACAGTAGAATCCACGATTTATAATCACTTAAATTTTAAATTAAGAACTCCCAAACATGCTCATAGATTGAATATATTGCAGTAACAGATAATAGTCATTCATACAGAGGAAACTAAAAGTCATAAGCATATTTTGGTAGATATCGAGTATACGGGCAAAATATGAACAGATTTTTTGCAGCTAAAATTGGTCGAAGATTTTGTGCAAAAGGCATTATATGCTAACCGCTTTCTGCTCTTTTCCAAGATGATATATGTATATATATGTATATAAATACTTGAAGATGTATGCTTGAATGTACAAAGCATAGGACGCACATTCTTTTTAATTACATCTTATTGTATGTCCATATAACAAGTCAAACTTCGAGTTCATTACGATAGCAGAGTTGACATCCATATTCCAAGTGACAGTATACTGACTGTAGCTAAAGCTTGGCCCAATTCATACACAAAATTTTGTTGCTCCAGAGGTAAATTTTGCCAATCCGTTTGCCTGCACACATTTCAAATCCAAGAACAAACACGAAGTTGAAGAAAACAAGAGCGTCCTCGTTTATTGAAGAAGTAAAAGTTTCACATGGAAAATGTACATAGGCTAACGACGTGTATTGCCCTTAAACAAAAAAAATGATGAATTGGGAACATGATATGTTTGACTACATTAGACCCGTCTGTTGTTAATTCGACTTTATGTTTTAATGGGAAACAGTAGTCATGATATAACATAACTATGCCATGAACCATCCTTATCAAAACCTTTTTTGCTGGTCCCTTTCACTTTTGGTTAAAGGGGAGACACGTTTATATCTTTAAATTTAGTCTTTAACATGCCTTCTCACGTGTAAGTTGGATTCATTTTTTCATCAAAGGCCCAACACATGCACAATTTTCATAAATTTGTGCCAACAAGACTTGGAATTACCATTTAAAAACATCATCTTGACTTTAGGGGCAGGTGAATTATGGTTACACTGAATCATCTAATTGAAATAGACAATTTAGTCTTTCCAGCATTAGCTTTATGAAACCATTCATTGGATTTGATAGGAACTAACCAAAATAAAACTAGGTTCATTAGCAGTAGTAGTAAACATGGAAGTTCGATCAATAAAGAAAATGTGTACCCCAAATCAGCAATGACAATGCTGATGTTATCTTGCGAGTATTGGTTCTGCAATATAAATTATTTGCAGGTTAGAATAGTAAGTGCAACCTAGACCCGGAAATAGAAAATATTATGTCTGTGCAACTTATTACCAGAGCCATCTGGGCAAGAGCTTCAGAAGCCATCTGTTAACAGAAGAAAATAAAGTTAACCATGCCTTCTTGGGAACCAAAGTACTAACCTGAGGCATATAACTTACCTGTACATCTCCATGTTGTCTAAGTTGACTTCTTACAAAATTAATAGCATCGGAGCTGTAAAACACGAAAGTATTTTTAGATTATTTACCATCTAAGAGGAAATAGTAGGCTATAGACAAGCTTTATTCATGAAAAATAAATTGCTTTATGTTGTGAAGGTAACCGACAGACCTGTTCATGTAATCCCACAAGCCATCTGATGCTAACACTATGAACTCGGTATCTGATCCTAAAGCTAGTTGAGAAACATCGGGAGACGCAATAACCAAGTCTCCATTAAATTGTACCCTGACACATTATAAGGAAAGTTGAATTTTTTCACCACAGAGGCCAAGGAATTTAACTTTCTGAATGGTTTATATATTAGCAACATCTCATCTCGGACTATTTATATATATTCTTACCGAGAAGCAAATTTTTCAGACCATCGACCTTCCTCGACTCCCTTCTCCAGCATCCTTCGATTAAGAAAAACCAAGTTTAAAAATGAAAAAATAGTCAGCATTTTGAAAATTTACCAGGAAATAAAAAAAATAAACCTACTCGATCTTTTTGGTTTTAAAACGAGCATCCCCAAAAGCACGAGATACTGAGATGTCTCCACAAATTCTTCCATTATTAATCTGTAGACATAAGATGCTAGATTCATCAGCACTGCATATAAACTATATTAGAGAACCCAAAGCAAAAATGATTTAGGCTTTCAAAGACAAAGCAAAAGAATTTCGGCAAAAAATTGTGGCTAAGTATAGAAATAAACACCCATCCACCAGCTTCTCTGATTCTTCTGATTTCTTGAAGAGAAACTTTGTTATTTCCATAGGGTCGGTGAGAATTCGTCAAAACTTCTGCTTTACCAGATCGTGAGAGAGCCTGCATTATAGAAGCAAAATTGGGGCAATTTGTCTTTTATATCTAGAACAAAATACTGCTTTTTAATGAAATCTAAACCCAGATGAGTAGTTATATACCACGCACGAATCACCAACATGTGAAATGAATAGCACATCGTTCCGAAGAAAAATAGCTGTAGCTGTCGAACCAGATTCAGTACCTTCCCCGCTAGTCTCCAACCTTTGAAAAAATGAAACAGCATCTAAACCTTCAATACAATCATATATCATACAAAATCATTTTGAGACAATACTGAACTTCGATGACATATTTTGCTGAGGCCAGTTAAAGTTACAACAGAAAGGAATATTGAGTTACCATTTTAAGAGTTTTGCATCACAGCTTTCAAAGGCTTCTTGTAGTGCATCCTTAATTGCTTTGAAGTCCTTAAAATTCAACAGTAGACGTTGTAACGCTGCAATGCATTCTTTGTATAGTTCTTCCCTGCAGTAAATCCGTTCAGTTATGTCTTCAATGTTACAAGATTACAATTGTTAAACTGCCATAATCAGTTGTCCACTCACATATTAGAACTTGAGGGAGGAATGGAAGGTCATGTATGAATATTCCTATAAATCTAAGTTCTCAATATGAAATGAATCTCCAGTTACTACAGCTAATTGCAATAAACTCAGCAAGGATAATATCAGAATTTTAATTATAACCACTCGGATCTTAGCTGACATTAACTTACATTTCCGAAAAAGTATCCATTAACAAGTGGTTGGCGGTAACTTCACAAAGCAAAATTTAGAAATGTCGAACCACCTCAACTAAAAGGTTATGTTGGTAGCGAGGGAACACATTTATTTACTCAAATTCAGTCTACCGCATCCCTTCACATGGAGTTCAGGTTATTTTTTCCTATTGAGGGCTGACACGTGTACAATTTTCATAAATGAGCGGCATTCTGACTCGTACTCAAATTTAGTCTTTAGCATAGCCCTTCACGTGGAATTCAAATCAATTTTCTACTGAGAGTTGAACGTACCATTTTCATAAATGAGTGGTGTTGAATGTGATGCCATTTTTGTCATTTATATTCAACTTATGGGGTAATAATGAAATGGGCTTGGCCCAAGACTACTGGAAAATGTTTTACTTAAAACCATTGCCCAATAACACAAGTGAACTTAGCCCAAAACCCGACCCAAAAACTAGATGCCAAGTGTGTTGCTCTGGACCGTAGATCTTTATGCCTAATCCATGGTGATGTGGTGATATATATAAAGGTGTTGGACGGTTCATTTTCTTTGAGAGAATTCATTCTGCTTTCGGTCTAAGTGTGAGATAAGCTTCTAGATTCTCTAGTTTCTTTCGACTCTCCGTTTTCTCTTTCGATCCTTTGTGGTATTGATTAAAACTTCTGGTTTTAATCACAAATCTTGGTGATTTGCTTTTGTGTAATTCTTCGATTGAGCTTTAGGAGGGTTTAGATAGGCTGTAGTGTCTTGGTCCATTGAGTAGCTGCTTTGTGCGTTCTTGTTAGTGTTTTGGGGTCTTTGTGACTTGTTCTTTGAACAGATGGGTACAATGAGATTTGCATTCTGAGCCCCTCATTGAAATCTATATTACTCTGTGTAAATCTATTTTGGTTCAGTTCTGTATGAATATTTGATTGCTTCCGCTTACATCTTGAGGCTCTGCACCTCGCAAGTGGTGCTGTAACTTTTACTCAAGATCTTTGTTTGCTTTCGTACCATGTTGAACAACCTCATCGGAAGTTGAAGTTGTTTTAGTTGGAAACTTAATGTATTTATTTAAATTTAGTTGTCGACTCACCCCTTCCCGTGCACACCCAATTCATTTTTCATCAATGGATGGGTGGCAATGAGAATTTAACTAAGATCTTTGCCTACTTTGATATTATGTTGATGTAAAATGTTAAGCTGATAGATGGGAACATATTGATTTACTCAATTTAGTCTTCAACAAGAAAATTTCAACTCAACTTCGAAAAAGAAAAAGTCGAAGTCTACCCACTTTAGTCCAATAACTTCTGAGATTTGAAGTAAAACCTAAATAGCTTCAAAATAACTGAATAAAATGTATGAAGGGGGCATCATTAACAAATAAGCACACGTCAAGATACTTAAATAGCAAAGTCACATGCTTGAAAACCACACTAATTGATGTAATTTCGACAAACCTGAGGAATTTAACAGAGGAGAATCCGGCATGCCCATCAAAAACGGCGGCAAAAGAAAACCCATTAAGATCATCAGCTTGAACAATAACAATATCGTCTTCCATTTCTTCGCGAGCTCCTTGTAACTTAATCGAGCCCCATCTAATTCCCGATGCACTCGTCAATGAAGACGGTGCGTCTATTGCAATCGCGGAGCGACATCTTCCCTTTCCACTCTTAACTACGACCTCCTTTCTCGCGGTCTTGTTATAGTCATGGTTGCAGTAAATCTTGTTCAGTAGAAATTTTTGAAGCTGTGTACTGGACAAAGCCATCGGAGTGAATTGAAGCTTAGCACAGAGCTTCAGATGTACAAATAGGAAAGCTGATGGCACTACCAGTGAACAAAAATTGCTTGGTTGAGGTTTAGTATAGGATAATCGGAAGGGGAAGACGGACCTCTAACTAATTTAACGGATTAGATTTCAAGATTCTGTCCAAGTGGCACATTACCATTGGAACGCGAATTATATCAATAAAAAATATTAAAATTTATAGAAAAATTGTTAATGGAACTGGGTCAAGATGAAATATAAGAACATATTTTTGCCTAGCGGTATTTTTCTAAGAAGTACAAAAGTTGGCCAGACAAAATGAATAAAAAATGCGTGCATATATTAATTTATATCGTCACTTAAAACGTGTTAATGTTAAATATTTAAGATACTCCATCTCTCTTACTTATGGATGGCAAAACAGCGGGCATTGAACGGGGTCGGTCATTCTCACTCTTGTCCCGTCGAACATTTTTGTTACATTGTCCCATCTTCATACCCAATTAAACGGTGCGTCTTTATTTTTTTTTCTTTTTTTTTTATTTTAATTTTTTCTTTTTATTTTTTTTATGTCTTTAGTTAGTAAATATTACTACTTTTTTACAATTTTGTTAAAATCAACTTATATTTTCTTTAAAAATAATGATGAATTTATTATTTTTGTCTGATAAAAAAACTTAAATTTGAAATTATTATAAACAGAACGGGTAACGGGACGAGGATTATGTTTCTCATACCCGCTTCATACCTGCTTCGAGTGATGACCCTCGTCCCGTTTATCTGGTTAGAGGGGTAATTCCTGCCCCATTCGAATGGGGCCCCACGGGTACCTGATTGAATGAATTTTTTTGTCATTCCTACTCTTACTCTTGATCTTCAATCTCACCGATGACTTTGAGCCTCTTTTCCTCTTTGCGGTCTCGACAGTGGACCCCTTCCATTCTCTCATTTTGCCTTTGATTACTTGAGATTTCACTTTGTGAGATCTTCAATATTGTATCCTGGGTTACTTTAGATGATAAAGAATTCATGTAGTTATTTTTTTTTTCTAACACGGCAATGCAATTACAATGCGTCATAAAATAGAAATTTCTTGAATTTTGTCGTGCATTACTCGAGAGGCGAAGCTAAAGGGGTATCTTGGGAGGGTCGAGC
>CAIGRL010125410.1:0-20601 GCA_903798325.1 Fraxinus xanthoxyloides | reverse complement strand
GGCCACGTGGCCGTTATGTCAAAGTTTATGGATAATGTAATCCAAAAAAATAAATACATTGTCACATGTCCTAATATGTTGAAATAAATGATCTATAACCATAGGTATGCATTGAAAATCAATCAAGAAATTACAATTTTTTTAAGAATTTACACAGGAAATTCATGTCATGAAGGACACGTCCTATCGTGGACTAGAAGAACTTTCCTTTATGTTTTTCTTGTTCACGACAGGACCTCTTACGCAAAACTGCAATCGTTAGTGAAAACCACTTTGATTTCTTCACGGCAAATGCTTGTTCAAGTACGTTACCAAGTAGACGTGTTAAGAACACATAGTTTACAACATTCACAATTCAACTTCACCGTGTCGTCTTGAACATATCAAAATTTACCCAACTACTCAATTTTATCGCGCAAATTATTGACCTTAGATTTTTGTGCCAATAAAAATACCGGCTACCTTCCCTCCACGTAGATGTTACCTACACATTAGAGCACACCATTAGGAGGCAAAGTCTGTCAGTTGATAAAAATGTCCGACAATTGTTTTCACTCTGATGGTCAACTCGACGAGATAGAAATGAGTGCAAGAGATGGAAGAAGGGATTTGGTTAGGCCTGGAATGAACATACTTAGGTCTGGAATGAACATACTTTTTTTATGAAGCAAACACACACATGTAATTGGCCCAATCTAATTGAATAATCGATGCAAGTGGGACCCCCTCGGTCTTTCGCATGCCACTGAGGTATAACACAAATTAGCAAATGCTAATTTACCATTAGATTGACAAATACATAAAATCAACCTACCAGTATAGATGAACAAATTTTTTTCCCCAATTTTGCACAAAATTTAGCAACCAAATTCATATAATCAAGTGGAAAATTCCGTTAAAACTACCATCTAAAGATTTTTCCCAACTTTGCCTACACAATAACATATCTCTGGTTCTCCTTGAACGATGAAGAGGTTCAAACAAAATTGTGGCAGTTGGAGATGATGAGGTTTTGACAGCAAAATTTTAGATTTTATGACAAAGAAATCGAGCTGAAAAATTTCGATTGTGTTTCTTCGAAGGCGGGAAATGGAATTTGAAGTGTTAATATCTAAAGAGGGAGAAATTATTTTTCAATTTTTTGTGAAAGGATATCACTTTTAAATTACATTTTTTGAGGATAATTTTGCCCGAAATTAACTAAAATGATCTTGTTCACAAAAGTTTTAAAAACTAGCCTTTTACGTGTGATTTCGTCCGATATGACAAAAATGGCTATTGTTGCAGAAGTTAAAAAGTTGCCATTTTAAAAGGATGGTTAATTCAAACCATACATTTTATTTTTTTTTAATTATAAATACATCATATTTTAATTGTATTAAAATTCATTAACATTTATTCATTATCACACTTATACCTTAATTTTTAACATTTCATTGATAATCTTGTCCTTAATCATGATTTTCATCCAAAAAAAAAAATAAAAATTGATGTGCAAATATTTAATCTTATTTTTACAGTATTATTTGTTTTGCTTATTCAAAAACACAATAGACAAATGAGTCTCTTTACTCTATTTTAAAGAAAATTTTGGAGAGAAACCATAATCTGGAATATTTTATATTAATTTGAGAATAAGAATGCGATGACAAAAAATAAAATATAAATATTATAATGTGTAAAGGTTATGAAATCCTTTGTGCAATTAAAATGTATTGTAATTATTAAAAATCGTGGTGTGAATACATTTAGCCTAGCACAAAAGTTTTAAAAAGTAGCCTTCATCCGAATTGACAAAAATGCCCACTGTTGTAAAAGTCTAAAAATATAGTTGTATAATTTTTTGGTTTATTTAAAAATTCAATGGACAAATGAATTTTTTTACTAAATGTCAAAAGAAAATTTTGGAAACTAATCATAATTAAGAAAATTTTATATTAATTTGAGAATAAGAATGCGATGAAAAATTGGAAATACAAATATTATAATGTGTAAAAATTATGAATCTTTCATTCAATTCAAATGTAGTCTAATTATTAAAAATTGTAGTTTGAAAATGTTTAGTCTTACACAAAAGGTTTTAAAAAGTTGCCTTGATCCGAATTGACAAAAATGCCCCATTGTTGCAAAGGTTTTAGAAAGTTGTAGTATAGTTTTTTAGGTTTATTCAAAAATATAATTGGTAAATGTATAGATTTTTACTCTATTTAAAAAAAATGGAGAGAAACCATAATCATCAATATTTTATATTAATTTGAAAATAAGAATGCGTTGAAAAAAATTTGAAATATAAATGTTATAATATGTGAAGATTATGAAATATTCATACAATTAAAATGTAGTCTAATTATTAAAAATTGTGGTGTGAATATATTTAGGCTTACACAAGAGTAATGCTATTCATCCCCCGTGGAGTTACAAACACAGTTTAGGTGACGTTAATGTATGATTAAATAATAGGTAAAATTAAATAAGTCATTTAATTTCATATATTTAACCTATCATTTAAAGTCACATAAACTGTGTTTGTAATCCCACTAGACATGAATAGCATTATTCCTCACACAAAGGTTTTAAAAAGTAACATTTGTCCGAATTGACAAAAATGCCAGTGTTGCCAAAGTTTTAAAAAGTTGTATTATTTGTTGACTTGTTCAAAATTACAATGGGCATACGTGTCTCTTTACTCTATATTTAAAAAAAAAAAATTGAAGACAAATCATAATCAAGAATAATTAATTTGAGAATAAGAATGCATTGAAAAAAGTTTGAGAAATAAATGTGATCATGTGTTAAAATTATGAACATTTTTTGCAATTAAAATGTAATTTAGTTATTAACAACTGTGGTCTTGTACAATTAACCATCTGCAATACATAACTGAAATTAGACAACTAATCATCTATCACAGAGCATAAAGAAATTGACAGAAAATATTAATAACTCCGAAAACAATTCATTCTGTACATTTCCATATACAACACAGATTGCTTGAATATTTGCAAAGGGGGGCATGCACGAACAAAACATTCGGAGATGAAACTGTGGACTTGCACGATTACTCATCAGCTAACTACATCAGGTTTGTCATACTACAAATGATTCTCTAAAAAGTATGTACAAGAAAAAGGTCTAATCAAACAAACTACAAATCATAATTCATTTTTCTTCTTCTTCTTCCGAGACAAAACACTTGGTTTGGAGAAAATTTTGCCAAATACTCCAGGTGCTTTAGAAGATGGAATTTTAACTGCGCATTCGCTGGTAACTACCATAGCAACATCTGAACCCAAGCATTCTCCATCAGTATTAAATTCATCTTTCAAGATCCGTAGTAATTCCAATGCCATGGCCTTTGCTCTCTTGTTCCCATTAACAGACACATTAACAAGACCAGTGATAACACCCTCGTCCATGACCAGATGACAATATTGAACACGCTCAGAGCACAAAGAAAGAAGAATATCAACTGCATGCTCTTGGTCCTCGTGACTGTCATTCTCGAGTAGTTTGGAAATTGAAGAAATGCAGCCGTCAGTTTCAGCAACAGAAACTCTAGCATCTTCTTTGTTGCACAAATTTTTCAAAATGGTTACACAGTATCTTGCTAGAGTGTTATTTTCAAATAGTGGAACTAGTTTGGGGATGAATGCTGGAGGCACAAGAAAGGATCCAATTTCACTATTTGACGACAAATTACTTAATATTTGTAAGGCTGGTTCCAACAATTCTTCAATCTGGTTGTCAACTATATTCAGGATACCAGTGAGTGCCCCAGATGCTGCAATATTGTCTCCAGAATGTTGGTCGAAGGACAAAAGCTCCAATATGGCAAGAGCTTGTTGAGCTACCTCCGTGTCAAGATATGATCCCAAAAGACTATATGCATCATCATCCATGCAAGATATATGTTTTCTGAAAGACAAAGTCCAAAGTAGATTATTAGTGAAAAAAATTCTGAAAAAACAAACTATTTAGCACTTGTATCTTCATTTTGTAACCTTCTCATTTAAAGGACTTTGTCAGCATATGCAAACCGGAAAATCCAGTTTTGGAAGTTTTAAGATCATCAATGAGTAACTAGAAGCAGAAATTACTCCATTCTTTTAGAAAGAATTGAAGAAATACTGTGCAAGTAGCTTAACCAACACAGCTTAGAACTCCATCCCCAAATAATTTCTTGTCGCCACAAATCCAGAACTAGAACTAGCAACAACAAACTAGGCCTTATTGGGGTTGGCTACATGAATCCTTCTTCGCTCCGTTGTGTTCGGTGTTAGATCTACTAGAAGACTTTAAGAAACAATATCCTAAGACTACTAGGGGTCAAGTTAATTTTGGTTTACTCCACTCTCTTTTAACTTGCTCTACCGTAATCATGTCACTGTTATGAATGGAGGCCTCTTTAAGTCGTCAGCTTGTATCGAGCCGCATTCTCTCGGAGCACATGTTAGGTAAAGTGCCGTGCAAAACATTTTTCATCTCAATTAAAAATATTGCCTCCCAACCTAATATATGAGCCCAAGCGACCTCTTTGCTTGATCACTCATTCATTTAGTGGCTCCAAAGGTAATTCAAAAGCCATTTAGATCTTTCCCCTTACTAAAGAACTTGATTGGTGACTACATGTAGTCTCCAACTGTGCACATTGAGAGATTCAGAGTAAATATGTGATTAATTTCTGAATCTAAGATTAGAGAGCATCACTTAAATGAGAAAATCCAGTTATTCATTAAACATTCAATGTATGTAGTGATTTCACACACCGGTGGCCTCCCAAAGGGCTGGTTCAATTTAAAAAGCAAATAAAGGGACAGCTTAAGACTGTAAGACCTCGTTAGAAAAATTTCTGCTCTCATACTCTTATATCTCACTATATGCACTAGTATTCTAGCCAGAAGAATTCAGTACAGGCAGCTTGAAATTGCAATAAGATTTACTAAGAAGTAGAAGTTACCCCAATTAAGAAGAATATTGGACAGAACCATTAATGAAAGATAGTGGTATAATCACCTCGAAGAAGAAAAAATACCTGCATTTCTGCACAAACTCTAATAACAACTGACATCCAGTCATTTGAGCTTCCACGTCACGAATGTCATGTGCATCCTTCATAAATCTAAGAAGTGGTTGAACGAAGTTCCCAAAGGACATCATTGTGCAAGCTTCATTATTGCCTGTCAGGAAGTGCTTGACCTTTTCAACCATGGTGCACTGAGAATCCCAGGGAAGTGAACTGATTCTAGCAAAATACTCCATATTAATTTCCTGTGTGCTTGCAGACGATTGAAATCTCGGTGAATCATTATCATTTTTCATTGGCAAAAGATTTACATCTCTTGTCATCTTAGAATGCAAGAAATCCGAACCACTGAAATCTAGTGGAAGATATAGATCATTCAAAGAACTGCTCAAGCTGGCGATGGAATTGGTAGAAGTTTCACAAGACTTGACAAGTTCTGCTTCCAAGTTGGGGTTGGGAATAGACAAACCATGTGCTGCACACCATTTCGAAATAATGTCTTTCATGCCAATATTTGAGGTCAATGATAAGTGAGCAAGCTTCACTTTTGTCTTTGGACATGCATCATGACCTTCATCAAACCACCTTTGAATCCACACCCTTTCAAATGTTTGCCCAGAAGCAATGACAACAGGATCATACATCAATCTCGAAGATAAAGGGCAAATGAATTCTTTAGGGGGTATAGCGCTACTCAACATGTCAATTTGGGCCTCATCAGGCCTATATCTCATTTGCAATTCCACTTCTGTTGACTGATTGTAAGAACCTGCAAATGGGAAGGTATCTTCATGGCATACAACGCTGTTGTCTGTTTGCTCTTTCATAATAATGTTTCCGTATTTTTTAAGAAGATTCAAAAAGAATAATAGTATCTTCCTCCTAGTTAAATCACTTTTGCCAAATTTGTCAAGCAGCTTTTTGATGGATCTTTTCTCTATCAAAAGAGCTTTCTGGGACGTAATATGAAGCTTCAAGGAAACCACTCGAATAGAGCCAAGAGTATCGTCCTCCATTGAATCGGTTGTAGAACCGTATCTATGAAGCAATCCCCGCAAAACTTTCCCAGCCTCCTCTTCAGATGGATCCAAGCAAAATGTTGAGCTCCTGAGATCAGAAATGATTCCAGATATCTGCTTGCAATAGTAACTCAACTGTATCACAACACTCATTTTGTCGGTTGTCCAAGAAAATTCAAGAATGCATGAAAAAAGAGAGGGGGCTGGAGGAGAATCAACAACAGAATTAAATGCCAATATGAGAGATCTCAAATATAGTGGGACCAGTGGCAAATTATAGGAGAAAGGGAAGCCTGGGTTGGGGAATGGGGAAGGCACTATTACTACATATATAAACATAGTTTTCAATTCAACTACATCAACAAGTAGAAATCTACAATTAAATATTGAATGTAAAAGGTGCTGAAGTGCCCGATGAAATCGGCCTCATGCAGCTAGAAATTGAGCTACTTGCTTTAAGCATTGTGGTCATACTAAGTATTTTGGGCAGACGAAACTGCAAATATGAGCCTAGAGCATTAAAGAAGAAAACACAAATGATTACACAAATATCTCACTAAAAAATCAAAACACAAACATCAGACAAAATGGACTAAAAGTGGCAATGTGGAAAGCCTGAACTTTCGTTTTTTGAGTAATTCGAATGAATGGAGCAAGAACAAATGCGAGAAAAATTTATATTAATGGAGTGTTGTTAAACTAACTCCAAAGTAGACAAAAAAATATTCAACTACAAAAATGAAAGACATTTGTCCGTGTGTGTTGGGTTGGGAGGGGGGGGTTGTTCACGTGGCCACCAACTTTTCAAAACTTTGAGGCCCTAGTTTTTATATGTAACCTAGAACTAGTAAAAATCTCTGTAGCATCATGGAGTTCTTCAAAAATCTTGGAGAGGAGGGCAAGTTTAAGTATGTATCCTAGAATTAGTTTAAGTTCTGAACAGCAGATGGAGTATCCCAGAGATCTTGGAGGCGAACTGCCACCCCTAGCTCCACCCTCCCCACAATCATCCACAACCTGAAAGTGATAGGTTTTTCAGGTACTCATATGAAAAACAGAAATTAACAGCCTGACCAGGAAAAGATGCTCTCCAGTGTCTTTCAGCATTCCTGCTGAGATACTAGAAGGCACCCTCTTCTGAGTCTTCTCTAACATTTTTCCTTCTTTCAAGCCGCCCTCTGCCTCTTTTAGTAGGGAGGAGAGGATGGGGAAAAGATGGACTTCGAATTTGTTGATGGGGAGAGAGGAAGGCAATTGAAGAGGAAATAATGGACACAACACAAAAAATTTTACATATTAGCAAATCTTAAAATCAAAATCAATTGCCAGCAATCAGTTCTGGAAAATACAGGAAAAGAAATAAGAAAGACTCAAAAATTAGCTGAGATATTCAAGAAAATTTAGTACGCCTTTTTATGCTTTATTGGAATTAGTAGTTTGTAGAAGGTTATTTTTGTCTTTTCTTTTCCTCTGTTTTCTAGTGCTCATCTGGTTAGTATATATAAATCCGGTGAGTTAGCTGCTTAAGGTGTAATTTTCCATTTTCATAAATAAATAGATTTTCCCAATAGATTTTCCCACCTCTTTCTTCTTCCCTCTCTGGAATTCTCCAATTCTGAATTTCACATGGTATCAGAGCATTAATCCTTGCTGCAATGGAATCACGAGGATCGTCTGTTGGAGACTTAATTGGTGAAGAAGCCAATTCAATTATCAGCAAATCAATCACAGATCCTAGTAGCCCTTACTACCTCCATTATGGCGACAACACAGGTATGCAACTTATATCTGTAGTGCTTATGGAGGACAATTATGCAACATGGAGTCGCACTGTAGTCATAGCTTTAAGTGTGAAGAATAAAGAAGGATTCATTGATGGATCTATAGATAAACCAAGTTCTGATGATCCAATGTATAGCGCTTGGAGGCGATGCAATCACGTTGTATCCTCATGGATCATCAATTCTATTCCTAAAGAGCTTTATCCAAGTGTAATGCACAAGGATTTGGCTAGAGAAATATGGACTGAGCTGAAGGATCAATATAGCCAAGGTAATGGACCTCGAATTTATGAGCTGAAGAAGCAAATCTATTCGATTTCTCAGGAGAACAGCTCAGTTAATTCATACTTTAATCGATTTAAAGGACTGCGGGAGGAACTTGATAATTACAGACCAGAGATTAGTAGTTTTGATTATAAGAAGGAAGATCGAGTTACGCAGTTCTTAATGGGGCTCGAGGACCATTATTCTGGAATTAGAAGCTAGATCTTAATGATGGATCCCCTGCCGCCACTTAACAAAGTGTTTGCTCTCATTTTACAAGATGAGAGGCAGAAGGAAGTTACAACTAAGAAGAATCAAAACTTTGAAGCAGCTGTGTTTGCTAATAATCTAATACAAGGATCCAATGGAACTCAAAGAAATATTAGGCCTAGTCATTTTCAAAGAAAAGAGAGGCCTATATGTAGTTATTGTGGCATGCTAGGTCACCTGAAGGGAAAATGTTACAAGTTAGTAGGATATCCTCCTTGACATCGATTTACTAAAAGCAAAAATGTTGTGGCAAATGCTGTAGAACAGGCTTCTGATGGTAATCAATCTGATGTTATGGAGTCTCTCTCAACGATCACCATCACTCCAAACCAGTGCAAGCAGGTTTTGGCTATGTTAGTCCCTCAGCTGAAGGGATAAATATCTACTGGTTCTCAAACACAAAATCTGTCTCAACATCAGGAACCACCAACTATTGAATACTTAGTACCAGATGCCTTTGCCTTCTCAGGTAAACGTATATTTCCTAATGCATATGATGGTGCAGCTAAATGGATAATGGACACAGGAGCTTCAGAGCATATGGTGTGCTCCATTTGGTATTTAACTACTGTGTTACATAAAGTTAAAGCATTAGTTAGATTACCTAATGGCGATACTGCTAAGGCTACACACGTTGGGACAGTCAAGCTGTCTGATACACTTGTTTTGATTGACGTGTTGGTGGTGCCTTGTTTCACATTTAATCTGATTTCTGCTAGCAAATTAACACTCAAACATAATTGTTTTTTGATATTCTTAGATAGGTATTGTTTTGTCCAGGATCTTTCAACATGGAAGACGATTGGGGTAGGCAAACTTGAACAGAGACCGTATGCCTTTCAAAGTTCTACTCAGCACCTCCTTGATAAGCCTACATATAAATGTCCTTGACCTGATCCTCAACACATTAATCTCCATCACAATAGTTTTTCTGCTCTTTCTAATTCTAATTGCAATTCTAGTCTCAGTTTACATTGTAATAAAACTAGATATGCTACTTGCAATTCTATAAGCAATCTAAATGTAAAAACTGACATTGATCTATAGCATTGTCGCTTGGGGCATAATCCTGACTCAAAATTGTCTGTTTTACATAATCTTCTTCCTGCTATCACATTCAACAAGCACCTACATTGCTCCATTTGTCCTATAGCCAAACAGCGCATATTACCTTTTCCAAGAAGTCAAACCAGAGCCTTAAAGAAATTTGATGCCATCCATTGTAATATATGAGGACCATATTCAGTCCCCTCATTAGATGGTTCTAAATATTTTTTTAACTATAGTTGATGATTACTCTTGAATGACTTTGACCTACCTTATAAGGGAAAAGTCTCAAACTAGATCCATAATTCAGTCCTTTTACCATTTGGTACAAACTCATTTTGAATGCAACTTAAAAGTTAACAGATCTGATAATGGATCAGAATTTAACATGACTGAGTTTTATCATTCTAAAGGCATCATCCATCAACTTAGTTGTGTTAAAACACCTCAGCAAAACGGTGTAGTGGAGAGAAAACATTAGCACCTTCTAAACATTGCTAGAGACATTAAATTTCAGACCAATTTACCTCATAGACTGTAGGGGGGGAGAGTCTACTTACAGCCACTCACCTTATCAATAGAACTCCTACTTGCACCTCCTTATGGAACAGAAATCGTACTAAGTTTGATCCCAGGGCCATACCATGTATATTCATTGGATACCCATATGGAATGAAGGCATACAAATTGTATAACCTTTTAAACAATGCTACATTCACCTCTAGAGATGTAGTTTTTCATGAAAATGTCTTTCCATTTCATCATCCTAAGTTTCTTACCTCTCTATCTAAATCCAATACTTGCTTATCTCATGATTCATACATGTCTCCCAATTCAGGTCACACTCATAATCCATTACTTGATCTGTCCATTGCAAGACCTGACATCAGTTCTACTCCTGATATTAATTCCCCCGATTCTCCTCATAATAGTTTATCTTTTCACTCATCAGAGTCTTCTTGATTCACCTCATCATACTTTAGATTCTACAGTTGACATCAATGAAACTACTCCAACTCCTGCTATTCCCATTAGACAATCCAGCATACCTAAACTTGCTCCAACTTACCTCCAAGATTATCACAGCAGTCTTGTATCTCAAGTGCCTGCTACCCAATCAAAATCTATGGAAAAAGATCCCAGGACTGGCAAATAGTATCTAGATTACAGCAACTTGTCTTTTGCTCACAGAAAGTACTGCTTGGCTTTGTCAACTATGTATGAACCTCAAACATATGAAGAAGCTGCCAAATATCCTGAATGGTGCAAGGCTGTGGACATAGAATATCAAACCTTAGTTTCAAATAACACATGGACTGTGACTTATCTCCCTGATGGAACAGAGGAAAGGAAAAAGGTTAAGCTTGTTGCAAAAGGATTCACACAAGTTGGACTCGATTATGAGGAGACTTTCTCACCCGTAGACAAGCTTGTAACTGTGAAAGTGTCGTTAGCTGTTGCTGCTCATAGTGGTTGGCACCTTCATCAATTAGACATCAACAATGCTTTCCTCCATGGTGAACTGGATGAAGAGGTCTATATGTTGATACCTAAGGGATATAAATAGCATGGGGAGCATGGAGAACAACTTGTTTGTAAACTCAACAAGTCGCTTTATGGACTAAAACAGACATCCAGACAATGGAACACCATGCTGAGTTCATACATTGTTTCATAAGGATTCAAACAATCTAAGTCTGATTATTCATTATTCAGCAAGCAAGAAAAAGGATCCCTCACCATTCTACTCATTTATGTAGATGACATCATAATTGGAGGTAATGATCTAACTTACATTGAACAATTTAAGAAGGAATTGAATAAGCAGTTTAAGTTGAAAGACTTGGGAGTTCTGAAGTATTTCTTCAGGCTTAAGATAGCAAGAACATCAAGTGGAATTTGTATAAATCAAAAAAAATATGCACTAGATGTAATAACTGATGCCGGGTATCTTGGAGCTAAGCCTGCAAAATGTCCTTTGCCACAAAATCTAAAACTGAGCAAGGATCAAGGGCGAGTTATTGAAGACACAAGTGCATATCAAAGGCTGATAGGAAGGCTTCTGTATTTAACCATAACCAGGCCAGATTTATCATATGCAGTGCAAACACTTAGCCAATTTCTTCAATCACCAAGGCAGCCTCATCTGGAAGCTGCTCACCATGTGCTGAGGTATTTAAAAGGTACGACGGCACACAAGGTTTGATGTTTGATCAGTCACTGGTTATTGTATTTTTCTATAAAACTCTTTGATATCATGGAAATCAAAGAAGCAACATATCGTATCTAGGTCATCAGCAAAGGCAGAGTACAGGTCTATGGCTGCTACTGTTTGTGAATTAAGCTGGTTGAGATGCATTCTTCCCGACTTAAGTGTCAAACATGGTCGTGCAACATTGCTCTTTTCAGTTCGTAAATCAGCTATTCACATTGCTAGTAATCCAGTTTTTCACGAAAGAACTAAAAATATGGAAATAGATTGTCACCTTGTTAGAGACAAAGTTCGGGCGGGAGATGTTAAGATGCTACATCTCACTACACAAAATCAGTTAGCAGATGTGTTAACCAAAGCATCAGGAGGAATGAAGTTCAAATACTTAATAAACAAGATGAGAATTCTGAATATACATCTCCTATCTTGAGGGAGAGTATTGGAATTACTAGTTTGTAGAAGGTTATTTTTGTCTTTTCTTTTCCTTTGTTTTCTAGTGCTCATTCGGTTAGTGTGTGTGTGTGTGCGTGTGTGTGTGTGTGTGTGTGTGTGTGTCCGGTGAGTTAGCTGCTTAAGGTGTAATTTTCCATTTTCATAAATAAACAGATTTTCCCGCCTCTTTCTTCTTCACTCTTTGGAATTCTCCAATTCTGAATTTCACATGCTTCTCAAAGTTGAAACACAATATGGGACATTGGGAATATCCTGCATTTTTTTTCAACTCTTAGATGTGACTAATTCTTGACTTGCAGGTTGCTTCCCTTCCCCAGGGAATATCCTGTATTTTTCTTTTCATTTTTGAGTTTTGAATTCATTTAATTTTTCTTTATTGAGGGTTTATTTAAGAACGCATTTGGTTTATCATTCTGAAAATCTATTTTTCAAAGTAGAAAATTTGACAACACATGGTTTGAAATTTTTAAAAACTGTCATATGACATTTTATTTAATGAATTTGATTATTCAGTAAAATAGAGCAACTTTATATTAATATATTATCAAGTAATATATGCACTTTCCGTTGATTTTCCGCCACAACCAACGTAGAGCCCCAAAATCGCAATCCCAATTGAACTCAAAATTTCATAACCCAAATAGTAAAACTCAATTACAGAGCATAAATTAAAAGCAGCAAAGATGGAGGAAACAAATACAATACCCCAAAGGAGAACGTCTTGAAACCTAGAATTTTTAGGAATAATTGGAAGTTACACTCAAAATTAGCAAAACAATGCCCACGATAATCCCATGCTCAAAATATATTTTTGACATTTTGAGTGTTGTCACTAAAAACATGTCCCCAAACCCCACGCACGCCCTGTCCTACCCCTTCAACTCTGTGTGATAAAGTTTGTCAAATCAAATGCCCCTCAAGTTTTGATAAGCTATTATTAATATTATGCATCAAATTGTTGATGCAATTCCGAGATATCTTCCTTATAATAACTATTAGGCATATTTCTCTTTGATAAAAGCCAGTTCCATATGAAACAGAAAAAATTCAAAGACATCAAAGAGACCTTTCCCTCAGCAGTACTGCATGAATGATTTCATAGGTTGCACGTATTTAAAAAGAACATATTCAATTTTGCTCAAAGGGAAAAGAATTGCTCACCGTTGCAGCCAGAATTACAGGAACCACATTTTGAATTTGGACAAGACTTTGTTCCATTAAGTTCCTCGACTTTTTACATCTCGAGAGTATAGCATCTCCTGTTAGTGCCTGAAAATTTAAAGCCAGGAAACATCAAATACCACGTCTCGGGCAAATTAGAAAGAAGTATTAGCACGTGTACTATAATTCTTTCCAGTTAAACATTTTAATAGACCTTTTTGCTCAAGAACTTCCATAACTATTTAGTCCTCATCTTCTTCCTTCTGCTTCACCAATCTGGTGACAGACTAATTTCTTTTATAACAATACTAGATCTTATCAGAGAAGGTTTATTTCGAGAGGCATAAATTCGAGATTTAAAAAACTGAACTATGAAACATAAGAAGGAATGAGTGGAAACAAATAAATGAAGGCCTGTAGTAAGTCCTAACAAACAATGGGATGAATTTAATTTTTGTCTACAATAACAGAAACGGTAACAGATTTGGGCTGGCCATTAGCTTTTGAGGATCCCACTAATTGAAAATTAATTCCAGTACAAAACTTGGCACATAAAGCTGTAGTACAATTCTCATCAAACTTATAAGAATCTCTCAACTAACATGGATTGGGTCTAGCAAAAACTATAAGGTACTACAAATTGATTTATTTAAGTTAGGCATACGTACCAAATAGAGCTTACTGGACTCACTACATTGCTGAAGCAGAGAATTGGCTTTGACAATTCCTGTATTTAACAAGCAAAGTGCCTCTATTCCTGATGAGCACCGAGGACGGGCAGCTTCTATTTCTGGAGTTATTTCCAAAACTCTAGTGACCAATTTTAGTAGTTCTGAACACATTTGACAGTGCACCTGTCATAATATGAATTATAAATTTTTTTTTCCCTAACAAAATAAGACAAACTTATTAAACATAAAGCAGGGAAAATGAGAATAAACAATGCTGTGAATCTGAATAGAAAATAACTAGCATAATAGAAATGAAAGATGGAAGAATTCTGAATCATCCTTGCACCAGGTTGCTACCAACTCCTTATCAACCTTCAAATCTCTCTAGACTGGATATGAGCAAACGAGACCCCTATCGTCTATTCCTACTCCAAGACCTATTCTCATAGCTATCTATTGCTGCTATCGGCAGAATCCAGAACCTTCCTGATTATCCATTGCAGCTACGACAGCCAACCTCTTTACCTTGTCTCAAATCCTTTAACTTTTTGAATAATTCCACTTCGACATCACCAGGTATAAATGATCCTCAAACATGAGAACTTATTTTCTCCATAGTGCTTCGGTTGTGAAAAATAAAAAATATCCACTATCTTCACCGAGGATCTCTACAAATCGAATCTTACTCTATAAATGTAACTTTCTTGGTCATTGCCATCTAGAATGAAAAGGAACTAGCACATGACACTCACACAATAGTTAGCTTCTACACTCTACAAAGACATAATCAAAGTCGACTTTTGGAAAGGAGTGAAAGAGAGGACAGGGTCCATAGTATAAGAAGGGAAGAATTGTAAATGGATGGTAGACTGGAAGACGAAGACAATGTTTCGAATCTATACTAAATTGAATGAACGAGGAATTGACGTAGGGAAAGAAGAAAAGAACAGAAACATTGAATAGTACAGATATAAAGGATATAGGAAAAGCATGCAAGCTGGGAAGAAGGAATTGACTCATATCTTCAATTAGATAAGAGTACAATGCTTTTCGGATCAATAGGAATTTGTCCCATTAAGGAACTTAAACTTGACTTCATACTTCATAGTGCCTCACATCCATTGAAATCTTAGCATGGCAAGGAAGATTTACCATTCATTTTGTAAGTTTAAAAGATTCAGATGTTGAGCTTGTTCCTCGAATTGAGCTGCATTGCAAGATAGGATTGCCTTTCACAGCTAAACTCCAAGACATTTTCTTTGTTGAGCTAGGAACCTACTTTCCAGCGGCTTTACTTGTTACCCCAGATTCACTCTACACCAAGACTTGAGAGATGGTTTCCCATTTGACTGTGATGAAAGATGTTCGCCACAGAAATAAAGTCCTTATTCGAGAGATCTCCCATCATGCTTAGCCTCTTTCATCTCCTCTCATTTCCCATTTCAGCTTTCACTTCCCATCTCTAATCTAGAGTTCAAGCTAGTGTGATGCATTGATGCACCCAGCTTTTAGTGGGGATAAGAAAGATGAAATCTGTAAGAAGTGAACTTCAAACTTCAAGCCAGGAAGGAAGCAGATATCGGACAGGATCATAGTTGATGCTGGACTTTGGGAGTTAAGATTTGGCAGACATGGCACGGAGTTTACGAATGAAGCTACTCTTGAAATACTTAGAATGATAATAATTGATTATGAATACCTCAATTGAGGTTTTGCTTTCCTTTAAATAAGAGAATTAGGGTCCGTTTGATTGCAAGAGTGAAAAATGGATGGAAAGAAAATGAATTCTAGGGAAAGTAATTGCCTGAAACTTATTTTCCAGAGAATTGTTAATTGAGTGTGTTTGATTGGTATAATTTTCCACCCGGAAATTTTTTAAAATTTTGGATCTTTTTGTTCACATTTGGCTTTATTTTAAATGGAAAAAGTTAATTTTTTTCTTTTACAATTGGTTATGCAATTTGTTACCATTGCCAAAAAAAAAAAAAAAGTTTGTCGAAAACTATTTTTCATCAAAGTTTAATGGTCGTTTGACTTCGTTTTACATGAAAATTTTCCATTAAAGTGAAATTTTTTTTTACAATTGTTTATGAAATTTGTTAACATTGTATAAAAAAAAAAATTTGTCACACAAAGTGGAAAATGTTTTCTCACCAAAATGGTGGAAAAACATTTTCCTTTAAAAAAAAGAAAAAGTTTGTCGAACACTATTTTTCATCAAAGTTTAATGGTCGTTTGACTTCGTTTTACATGAAAATTGTCCATTAAAGTGAAATTTTTTTTTACAATTGGTTATGAAATTTATTTTCATTGCAAAGAAAAAAAAAAGGCCGAAACTTGGAATTCATGGAAAAGCCACATGTGTGGGGGGATGGGGGGAAAAGTTTTCCATGGAAAATTTTTGTCATCAAACAACAACAAAAGTAGAAAATGAAAAATATTTTCCTACTTCCATAGAAAATATTACCTGTCAAACACAACCTTATAGATTCTAAATATGGTAATTACAAAGGAATCTCCTATACTAGGAATGATACAATTATGTACAAGCAAATCCCTTAAATTTGGACATGTAATCAAATCTCCTATTTAAGGAAATAAATACAAATCGCATTTAATATGACAATTCATGGACATTCCCTCTTAAATTGATACTAGGTGATCGAGAAGCATCGATTTGTCAACCATAAACTAATGAGGATGGCGAAATAAAGATTTGGTAAAAACATTAGCTATTTGGTTTCAAAAGAGACATGAGGAAGAGAGATCTCTTGATGACCAAGCACTTCACGAATAGAATGGCAATCTACCTCAACATGCTTGGTATGCTCGTGAAAGACCAGATTACTAGCAATCTGAGTAACATTCGTTTTATCAGCATGAAGTCGAGTAGGAAAAAGTCGTGGAACACCAATTTCTCCCAACAAGCCCCAAAGCCATGATTTCAGAACAAGCAGATGACATGGCTCGATATTTAGATTCAGTAGAAGACTTAGAGATGCGAGCTTTTTTCTTATTTTTCCAAGAGATAGGGGCACCACCAAGAAACATACACAAACCAATGATAGAGCAGTGAGTATCACCACAACCAACCCAATCCATATTACAAAATCCCTCCAACTATAACGAAGTACTAGATGGAAAGAACAAACCACAGCTAGAGGTACCTTGAAGATATCAAAGAAGATGACGAACAACAGCCAAATGGGTCTGGAAAGGAACATGCATAAACTGACTAATCCATTGGACAACAAAGGAAATATCATGTCTGGTAATGGTCAAATAGTTCAAACTCCCAACCAATTGTCGATACATCGAAGGATTAGGAGCCTGTTTGTTTTGGATTAAAATCATATTTTAATCTAAGTCAAAGTCACACAATCAATATTAACCACATCTTTCATGAGTCCCACAACTTTTCAACTACACATTTTAAAAATTTCTATCACAATCTACTAAAAATCTAATTTAAATCCCCACCAAACACCCTCTAAATGTGTGAACAACCATATGTTATTTAATTTGATTGTATACTTCATAGAAAAAGTCCCAAGTCCATAAATTAGTCAAGGTTGAAGGATGTTCCTACAATCTCTTGATATGGCATTCTTAGAAGCTGCACGGTCTTCAAGTCAACTCAAGGTTGTTGAGGGAGATAGAGGAAGATTATATGAGCAGCCTAGATCCCTGATGTCTATTCACAAACTGAATTCCAATATATTGGGTTCACCAATTGTTATATGCACAAAAGATTTCTCTCCCTGATGTCAATACATGCGGATAAACTCCAATGTCTTTCAAACAGATTCAGTTAGACTGTCTACCTTAATTTTTTTGATGATACCATTAGTAAAAAGTTGTCTGTAATTTCTTTGTTCTAGGGAGATGATAAGCTTGGCCGCAAGGAGTTGGGAGGAAAAATGGAAGGCAAAAATCATTATTACTCTCCTAATAAATATTCATGAAAACATTTTACTTTTGCATGCTTTCTCAACCTGACCCCAGTAGAATGCGTCGTTTTCAAGTATTTCTGCTGTTTCTCATTAAGCAGGAAAAATAATGACAATTATATATTAACTTTTTGGTGTAACCGTACAAGATCAAAACAAGAAGTGCTTTCATATGAGATTGCATCTTGGTACATAGACACTCATGGTTCCACTATATGCAAGCTTCAGTTGCAGTTCATTTGATATGGGTAAGAAAGAAAAACTTGTTTGAGCACCCCACATGAATTGTTAACAGATTGAATTTAGTTCGTATCCTCTAACTTTGCAGAAAAACAAGGCTATGTCCTCCATCAATTAGATTTTATATGTTATTTATGAATTCGAGTTGACAGGAAATCAACTTAATTCAACCCCAGAAGTTTCTCATCAATAGATAAAGAGCCATGTTTCTGATCTTTGATTGTGAGAGAATTTTCTGATTGCTACATAAAAGAGTAAGCCAATTACAATTGAGACATCCCTAAGATAACATCCCCAGTTTTTAGCAGTCTCCTCAATCTTTTGTGGAGCCGGTTAGCAAGTAATTTCCTTGTCAAAGGGTGAGTCATTAGTAAAATTGTAAATTTCTATAATGTAGCAGAAGGCAAAAGTTTCCACGGGAAAAAAGGGATGAGCAGATATATCATTACCTTAATGGAAAGAGGAGATGGCAGTACTTCCAAAACTTCAGCAACAACATTTCCCATCAAGAAAACAATAGTCCCAGTAAGGAAGACTACACTGCGAACATAAAACATAATGTGCTTAAGACATAATTTGTTTATTAGACAATGAATTATTGACAACCCAACTGCAAGGTGGACAACTTGGATCTAAACTGAGAACAGTTTTTGTGCTAATCAAAAAAGACAAATACAGGAGACAAATGAATAATCATTTCAGTTGGAAGCCCATATCAAAAGGAGATGAAAAATGTTTTGCAGAGGTGGCAAAACCATTTCTAAATCAATTTTTAACAGATAGTTTTCTGAACTGTCCAACCAATAATGCAGTGAAGTGTCCCATGACATCATGGTTCAACAACAAACAAGATTGATTATCATGTTTTTACAAGTACGATACTTATTTGACAAGAATAGAACAAGTATCCAACTCTAAATTGAGACGATAATGATCAATCCACAAGATTAGCATACTCATTGCACAAGTTATATGCATGCACAATATTTCCACAATGTGCCTAGGTTCTAATCTTTATGCACAAAGCTGAAGGAAAGAAGTGAATGCATTGATTATGTTAAAGGTACGGTAGGATATTTGTTCTCAGAGTGAAATTAGATTGAGGATGTTTGATAAGCTTAAAAAGGAATATAAGTTACTTCAAGCTTTGGTTTTGCAAAACATATTTTCCAAATTACTTTTTATGTTAAGAAGACTTACTTTTCTAGAAAGTATAATGAAATCTTAAACTTAGCCAAACATGCCCTGAAGGGTGCGCTTAAAGAACAAGATGCTGTATATCTTCACTTTTTACAAATAAAGTTATTGTTAAATCAGATGGCAAATGATATATCACTGAAAAGATATAAGCTCTGTCATTCATTTAAGAAATGGAAATTGTCAGAATAGTCTAAGGAGCCACCATGGAGTAAGCTAAATGTTAAAGATCTGCATACATAACAACTAGATACTTTTGAGTTTAAAAAAAGTTAACTCAAATCAATGAATTACAGCTATTCATATCCAGCTACATAAATTCAATTTCTCATTCTCGTTCTATGTACTCTTTTGCTCCACCACACCTTATCTCTTATTATTTTGTTTTTTGTTTTGTCTTATCAAGGCTATCAAGTAGCCAATTATTTTTTCGTTACAAATGGATTCATCAATCTTCGCTTTACTTTGATGTTCTCTTGATCAACTGTCACATTTTTTTTCCATGCTCATTTTTTTAATACAGCCTCAACACAAATTTTGTTCTAACTTCCTTACGGCATAGTATTTACAAAAAGGGTTTTAACCGCTCTTTCCATAAGTTTGAGTTTGAGTGTCAATAACTTCTTCAACAAGACAAAAAGTTAAAAAGGAGAAAAGAAGAAATTATGTCAAGGCAATAGCAGAGGATATGCTATTTCTCAAGTTTTCATCAGTAATTTCTTTCCTCCCAATGATAAATCACATCAAAGTTCAGCCAAAATCAGCTACAAGATCATTTAATTCTTTTGTTTTGCTAACTTTCACATAGAACCTCATCAAGAAATGTTCTCAAAAAAGGCATAAACAAAATAATTTAACTCATCAAAAAGTGAAAGGGAAAACAATAAATATCAGAATAACGGAATCAGATCATCAATTAAATTCAAGAAAGCAAGAAAAATAAAATCTTACCTAGTGCAGAGAGAAGCAAAACATAAGATGATATTCTCCCTGCTCTGCTACCCCGGAAAAACAGCTTAAACTCAAATTTCAGTTCTTTCCTTCAACACGAAAAGTCGATAAAATAAAATAAATAAACACCCTATGCCACAACATACATAAACCTCTGCAAACAAACAACAGACCACTTCTCAAAACACAAGAATTCCCTCAAAAGATCATCAAAACTTCAAGATTTAATGGTAACTTCCCAACTTCTTTTACAAGAACATGTTCCTTTAGAATGAAAACATATGTTTCTTCTTGGATACTACGGGGTGGGGTGGCGTGGGGGGGGGGGACAGCAGCCGAACTTATGAACATGAATTAAAAAT
>CAIGRL010125370.1:0-14121 GCA_903798325.1 Fraxinus xanthoxyloides | reverse complement strand
CTAGACTCTGATACCAATTTTGGAGATGAGATGGTAAATTTGTAGAAAGTAATTAAAAATTAGAAGTAGGGATATAATGGACAAAACGCACAATTTTAAGTTTTCTGTAAAATCTCTATTAGTGAATAGTTTTGGTAAAGCAGAATTATCCTAATAGGGATACGGGTGCATGTCATTCACCACATGGAACATAATTTCAACACAATTTTATTTCACATCTCTCTACCCAAATGATCCTTCAAGTTCCAATCCTCTTCCAACACATGAAGAGATACGCACAATGTTGATGGAGCAGCAAATATTGTTCGAAGGATGACTTGAAATGTCCACTAGCTCCATCATAAACCCTTTGGAAGGGGTGCAAAAAGGGATTTGGAAGAATGCAGTTCTTTGAAGAAACTTCTAGACTTGAAGTTTGACAGTTTGGACATTTGGTTGAAGGAGATGGGTCTAGGATTTCATAGTAACGCCGCTTTGATAGAAATGTATGCTCAATTCGTTAGAGATTATATCCGTCTTCATGTTTCCAAAGGACTTGATGGGTTGAAGAATATGTTAGCCACAACTACCATCATACTGGACCCGACTACTGAAGCAACAGTAAGATGTGAGGCAGTGTGGAGTTGAGAAACATGAAGATAAAGGTATTTCCCGAACTATTTTTATGTTATGCATAACTAACTAACTCTCAATTTCACATGTAACAATCATAAATCTTGTATTGATGTAGATCAAGGAAGTACGGACCGTTAGATGACTGCCCTAAAAACTTGAATGTTCTAACGTCTAGCGCCATGTTTAAAGATAATAGTACATTCCCAAACAATACAAGATCAACGATCATCAAATGCATTGCTATACTAATGGTTGGATAACTATTAATTCTCTAAGATAAACCTTTGACTTGCTATATTAATATGGTTGATGTTGGAGATTTACAGTCCCAGAAAAACACCAAGAACATCAAACCATAAAATGAACAAAAGTATTTTTCGCCCGTAGGCCCGAATGTTCACCAAAAAGGCTACTCACCCGTTGAGCATTCACCTTAGTGAATAAAGCTCCAATCCACTAGAATAGAAAGAAGTTCAACGAGTACATGAATTAGAGACCCAAGAAACGCTCAAGATAGCCCTCAGACCAAACTCTCCTTCTCTCCTTTACGGATTACACCAAGTAACCATTCAAACTTCTGCTCACCAAGAATCAGAAGAACTATAACCCAGGACACAGTAATCAGACTTAGAAATCACCAAGATTATCTAACCTAAAATGATTACAGAGTGGAAACCAAATGTTTTCATTCGAGAGAAAAATATCGAAAGTCTCTATAGGAGAGAAAATCCCTATATCAGAGAGAATGAAGCGTCTCTCACCAATAGAAGAATCTGGAGAGATATAGGTCTAGAATGCATCCAACCAGTTGTGTCGGCACCACGTGTCACAATCTCAGCAGCTTTCACAAACCAAAGGAAAAGCGTGTTTTAACAGAACGCGAGAAGCAACAATAATGGGCTACTCGGGTTGCATCCATCAATTTACTTGGGCTGGATCACATTTGGGCTAATAGAGGATGTTAAGCAATTTCAACAGTTGATAACAATAAACATCTCATTTTCGCATAGATGGACAAACTACAATACCGTTGGAGGAATGCCCAAAGGGTACATGAGTGCCATCTTCTAGTGAAGGAGTTGCCCAAGAGGTGCACTCCAATGCCACCAATAGTGTTGAAAATGAAGAAGATGTGACGAAGAAGCTATGTTTGATGCGCATCCGAATGTTGTCTGTTTTGAATAAGACTCTGTACACTAGAAGTGGTAGGAAGAGAGGAAAAAACATGAAGTAATTGTAATTTGTTGAATGGAAAACACTGTCATCCATTTTTGAACTGATGAAATTAGTAGAATTATGTAGGTATGAAGCTCAAGTACTTCATCTTTGTACTTTGATGGTGAAAAATAGTTTATAACTTAATTTCATATATGTATGTTTGTGCAGTTTGATTGTGTACATGTTATTATTTGTGTATTATAATCATAGTCGAGTTTAGGGATATTCAGCCAAGTGCAAAAAGTGTTTGCGGTTAATTTTTTTGAATTAAACTGATTGCCTTGTGTGAAATCTCAAATGTTGATGACCTTTAAAGTACCTGAAGGGTGATTCAAATTATCGGATGTTCAAACTATGTTATGTTTTCATGATTGTATAACCTCGATATGTTCTGTAGTCATCTTCGAAACTCGTGTGTTTGATCAGTCATTTTGTTAGAGATTGGTCTAAGGTAATATGAAAAAATTACACAAACGATGAATGGCATCATTGTAATGTACAAAAAACAACATAAATCATTAAATGAAATTCCCAATACTTCATAGCGAGAACATTTCCTGATGCATAGTAGATTCAAATCCGGATCACTAATGTCGCGTGGGTAGTTTACCTAGAGGACGACGTATACTCGATGGCAAAATAGGAATCGAGTGAACGTCGCCAGGTATATCCCAGTCCAATTCCCTTACAATATGATAAATAGCTTTACTATTGTCGTCCTCCAACAGGCAGTTGTGTAGTATGGGGAGTATAGTTCGTACAATGACTTACCCATCAAGCAAGGAGCACGAGTAGTATGAACACAAGACATACGATTCAACTAAAACTCACGACAAGTGCACGTGTTTTCCAAAAAGTCAATCGTGTAAGTGTTACTGGATAAACCAACTTATGTTAAGTTGTGTGTCAAGTTATAAGTCGAAAGGCTAGAACTCAATTGGAATGTTTGTATATAATTCGTCTTCCATCCTTGACATCAATACTGTAGTACGATTGGTGGCATTTGTACAACGTTTATAAAAACATTTTTGCATAATACTCCGAATATGTTAGACCAAACACGTTATTGGTAAGCTACACACATGTCTCCACTTTGAGTTCAAAGATTTTACGTTGTTGTTTGTCATAATGTTGTACCGATCTCCAACAAAATGTGCTCTAGACCAATATGTAAACCCACCTTTCTCCAAGTACTAAGCAAATTTACTACTTACGGTACAAATTCATCCCATTAGTCATTCAAATTCTTCAACCCAGTATGCTATAGCAACTCTTTTGAAAAGAAAGACTGAACTTGCGTAATTGTATCTTTATATTAAGTTCTCCATATACCAATTATAACAACCATGGTGGGATAGTGAAAATAAATGCTCGATGACTTTTCCAATACTTATTTTCTTGCCGGAAACAAATACCAGTTCCTCGAAGTAGCCTATAAGATCTTTCAATTTAGATAAAAATCACAACCACAAATTATTTGTTTCAACATCCATGACACCACAAACTAAGGGATAAATTTGTTTGTTTGCATATACCCAATTGCCAATAGTAGAGTCCCTTTGTATAGACTTTTCAAGTGGTTACCCTTGAAACAAATTACTGACCTTAAATGTTGCAAATACCCACGTAAGCTTGCACCAAATTCTAGGAAAAAGTAATGGAACATAATACGGGAATATATTTCGATGTGGGTTACTGTACCGGAATGATTCTCTCTAAAAATGTGACAGTATAAAGACAATTTCTAAAAACTATCCTTCGACGTACCACGTAACAAGTTTAAAGCAGCTTCATTGTACCTACGTGCTTTGTTATAACTGATTTTAACACCTAGATTACGTTTCACATTACATATAATTCATGTTGGATCATATGTTCGATTGGATCATCCAATCTTCCCATTATGTATTCGACGACTACAGAATGTGGCACGCTGTTGTGCCCTAAGTTGAAAAATCAACAGAATATAACATCATTGAATTTTATGAATTTTAAAGATTTTAAATTGCTTCAATGTCGACGCACGCAACATCCACTTACAATTATTATCTATGCATACAAAAGTAAGTTTGTTCAAACTTAACCTACTCACCCTAAACTAGAATTTGTCTATCAAATAAAGTATGCATAGTTTCATGTACAACACTTTCTTGTTAAAGAAAATTTGACTTTGAGCAATATCAGAGGTATCCACAATTGTAACTCCTTCGTATTTGTCTAATGCCATGGATTGTGGGGACATTTGCTCTCCACCGTCAACAACGTTCTCAACCTCTAGACCATGTAACGTGGTATCAAAGTTCTCATGTGTGGAGATCGCTCCAATATTACAGATTATGATTTCATGATCATTCTTGTTTGTCACATTTTGCATTTCTTCGAACTCGTGATATTGTAAGTTTCCATGATGTTCCTCCGCAACAAACGAATGCTCTTAAAATCGGAATCACTCACTGTGTGTTGGATTCTCGATTTTAAGAAGACTAACGCAAAGAGCTATTTCGTTATGGATATATACCGATTCAAGTATTCATCTTAGCGTATTTTTTGGCAATATGTTCATGTTTGAAAAATTGATTTTTAATACCATTTCATTGCATAGACAATGAATTAGAAGTTTCTCCATCAATCGTTCGATAGGTCCTACTAGAGTGATACTACTTAAAACTACGATTGAAGTGGTTTGTTCCTTCACCACTTCCATTCATCATCTACGTGCACAAATTGTCTCCCATGTGACACGATGAATATCAAATTATCACTCATAGCAATTTACAGAATGAAATGGTTAGCATTTTGGCATAAATTAACTGAATAGTTACAAACTAGTTATATAAAAAGTTACAATGCCTATCCCGACGATTAAGAAATGTCAAGATTGACATTTGAAGTGTCTGTCTTGACAACTAGTTTTGACAAGATCGTATTTAAGGTATATGATGGAAAAATACTATTCGTGAAGCATTAACTATTTTCGTTAATACTCAACTACCAAATGACAAACTCTTGACAAAGAATTTACATAATGCTATATTAAATAGGGAATATTCAAAAACTTTATATAAGATATTGCTATATTACAAAACTAATCAGAATAAATGAATGAAGAATGATTTGCAAAATATTATTAGAATGTTGTATTTAAGATTCCAAACTAGGAAGTTACAACATAAAAATGTTCAACACATTGTAATGCTAACCTCAAAATGAAACATGAATCCGCTACAAAATATTATTAAATAATTTTTTTGTTAACAATTGTGTTACAAGGCCTAGGGACATGACGCCTCATCTACCACGTGTTAGGAGAACTGATTCCCATCACGCCACGTAGCGGACGAGCTGAGAGCTGATTTTCATTAAAAACCACTCATCCGACTAGATAACCCGCCTAGGACGAGGCTTTCGAAGCGTCGGCGTGTCGATAGCCTCCCTTCGAAGTGATTCACATACTAACAGAAGAACCGAACTCATCTGTAGCTCACAGCAGATACAAAGGCCTGCACTCCGCATCGTCTATCCCACTAGCCTACCTCGCCCCACTTCTACCAAGGTCTTTTCTACAAAGATCTTATCAAAGTCAAATTCGTGATTGTCTGATGGGACGTCTAGCAGGAAGCAAAAGGTCAACTTAGCTGCCCTTGGCAAAGTATTAAATGTCTGCCGACCTATGGATTGATAGGATGCCTAAGATGGGACAGCCCTTGAGAATCTGATACCATGTGTCTCCTCATCCAACGGCTCTCATCTTCTATCTTTAGTATAAATACCTCCATATTGTGTTATAAAAGGGATTCGGCTTCGTTCCACTAAATTGATAACCTTAAGATATTATAACATCCCCTCACCCTTAGAGATACACATCCATCATTTACTCTGTCTCTCTCAACCACATCTCGGCGGTTGTTTATCCGTCGTCAACTACATTCCGGTTGATCTAAAAACTGACTTGACCATCAGAGTGCGCACGACCACTTCTAACCCCACCGAAAAAGGCCACGAGTAACTAATGGTGTGGTACCGTGTGCATGGAGAAGCTAACATGAATATTTATCATGTTCGCCACGTGTCCAAGCCATTTTTCTGGGTCAACAGATTTGCACCATCTGTGAAAAAGCTACTTTAACCACGAGTATTCCCACGAAAAAGCTTGTTTAATTGCCCGGTTGATATCCTCCATTGAAAAAAGGATTGATTCTTGAGAAAGAATTAGAAGCTGCACAACAAGACTGTGCTCTTAGCAAGGAAACTATCACTTCGGATCATGACTTCCAGTGACGAAGAGGTGAATCCGAGAAGAAAAATGGATGTCTCTGAAGAAGAGATTATCCGATCAAATGTCATGTAGCAACTACCTTACCATCGATATCGTAGGGGCGGTCGAATTACCGCACGACTAACTGCTAAAGTGGACCATATGGCCGCCAACATGAGGGTCATAGCTGCCCAAAATGTAGCCATGCAGGAACTCCTTATGCAAGTACAAAATCAATGTAGTTTTCAGGCCTTGCCAAATCCACAACAATTAGCCCATAGGAGAACTAAAGCGGAGTCAAGCAGAAGAACTCATGTAAATTCAGGGAGAAGTCCCCATTGAAAGAGAGGTGGGAATGGACACTTCCAGTTACACTACCACCCCAAATGGAAACACTCCTATCGAAGAGGTTAATTTTCTCCCTCAATATGAAAAGCTGCCCCAAAGTTCCGCAAGTATTTTTGATCGCAGCGGATGGATGCCTAGAAATACGAATCAGTCCCACCAAACAGCTCATCAGCAAGAGCGCACACAAAGCCAAGAGGCCCAGGCCATTCCACCTAGAAATAGACGAGAGAAGCGAAACCTAGTGGATTGGGGAAACCAGGATAGGGCTGCCTAGCATCCACCTCGTCCCGCAGCAGAAACTGCCGATCTTATGAGCTAGATAATGACGATGAAAACCTCTCCTTCTCTAGGGAGCTCCATAGTTTTCCCATGCCATATAACTTCATTCCCCCCAAAATTCCGAAATATGAAGGAAAAGGTGATCTAGAGAAGCACCTCAACAAATATAAAATGCAAATGAGTCTTCGAGGTGCCTCTCCAGCCTTGAAATGCAGGGCATTCTACTTAACACTTAGTGGGGCAGCCGAAGTATAGTACAGGAGGTTGGCACCACTTAGCATACGAAGTTTGTCAGACTTGAAGAATGCGTTTTTAAACCAATATCATCGATGAAGGAGTGAGAAGCACCGATCCAGTGCTTACAGGACATGAGGCAAGCATCATGAGAGACCCTGAAAAGCTACCTCGCTCGTCTTACTGATGAGATTATTTACTGTGAGTAATAACAGATAATGAAGCTCTTTCAGCTTTGAAATGGTGATTGAACATGAACACACTGTTCTAGAGATACGTCCGAAGTAAAACTCCATCTACTTATGACAAGTTGGAAGAGATGATGAAAGTTGAGATTGTCAATGAATAGATGATTGACCACTGGAATAGCTTAGCCCAAGGGCTTCATCTTCCTCAAAGGTAGATCGGTAGATGACCCACGTCCCAAATAGTGAGCCAACAATGGACTCAGGCCGGGCATGTTGTGGCCCCCACCTTTGGACAAACGTTAGCCACCGCCACGCTGAATACAGTGCTCATGTAGACTTATGAAAATGTCGGACCTAGCGCTAATCCAGCCAAGAACATTGGACAACCCTCGACCTCTAGAAAGAGATGGAGAGACGGCAGGCCCAGAGACAAGCCTTAGGAGGAGACACAGCCCTACTGCACTTTTCACCGCTTATATGGCCATCACACAAGTAAATGTAGAGAGACTAATAGGTCAAGGAACAACCCCCGCGACACAAGGGAGAACCATCACCATGATAATATACCAAGATGAAGCTCTCCAAGAAGAGGGGAGACGAGGCAACACTCGTTGTAGAATGACAAAAGTGACAACAGGGAAAGGCCTAGGAAAGATCAGCGTCCTAGAAGGGACATTACCACCTCGAATAACCGCCAACCCATCCGTGAAATTGACATGATCATTGGGGGACCCCATATAGGGGGTAAATCCAGAAACGGTCAAAGATATTACACTAAGAAGGCTAGGGCCCCACCTATGACCAGCTACATAGTGGATCACATCACCTTTACTCAGGAGGATGCAGCAGATGTGCACTTCCCACACTGTGATGCCCTAGTAGTCAGAGCTGTAGTGGCCCGCCACGAGCTAAAGTGCATGTTGGTGGACAATGGAAGCTCAATCAACGTCCTGTTCGGTACGACTTTTGACAAAATGGCAGTAGATGATGAGCTTGCTCCCATGACATCTCTCATGTATGGGTTCACTGGGGATAGTATTATCACCATAGGCAAGATCTCTTTGGCTATAGAGATGGGACCACTACCTAGGTGGCATAACACTTTATGAAATTTTTGATAGTGAATCGCCGATTCGCTTACCATAGAGTGCTGGGAAGACCAGCATTAAAGGAATTGTGGACGGTTACTTCCATACATCATATGTACATGAAATTCCACACCAAACGTGGAATAGCCACTGTCCGAGGTGATCAGATGGGATCCAGAAAATGTTACCTTAACTCCTTAAGAAAGGCTGGGCCATGAATAAACATGGTATTTGACATAGAAATGTCGAGGCCCCTGAAGAAAGGCAATCCCAACGCCAGATGTTATAATGGCAGAAGCCCGACCTGAAATAACCCTGGAAGAATTGGACCCCTGGGTGATTGAATCAGAATCAAAAACTGCCCCAATGGAAAAAACTGGAAAGTTTCCCAATAGATCTGCAAGATGCAACTAAGGTCCTTCCGATCGAAAAAGAATTGGAAAATGAGACAAAGGAAGAGCTGAAGAACTTCCTTTGAAAGAACATGGACGTTTTCGCATGGAAACACGAAGATATGACTGGAATAAACCCAAGGTCAGCCCGCCATTTGCAGATTGACCTGAACTGTACTTTGCACAGACGGGAGCGAAGGGCATTGAATGCTAAAAGGTACGAAGCCCTGAAGGAAGAAGTGGAGAGGTTAGTTGCCAATGGCTTCATTAGAGAAGCCATATATCCAAAATGGATATCCAATCCCGTACTTGTAAAGAAGCATAAGGCAAATGGAGAGTATGTATCGATTTCTCTAACATCAATCAGACATGCGCAAATGATAGTTTTCAACTTTCCCAAATCGACCAATTGGTCGACTCGACTGCGGGGCACGAATTATTGAGCTTCATGGATGCTTACTCGGGCTACAATTAGATCCCCATGTTCCCAGGTGACAAAGACAGCTCCTCTATCGTTATTGGACTTTACTGCTACAGGGTGATGCTTTTCGGCCTGAAAAATGCTGGGGCTACCTACCAAGGTTGGTAAATAAGATGTATGCGAATCAGCTCAGCAAAACGATGGAAATCTATGTTGATGACATGCTAGTGAAAAGTCTCCAGGCCAAGGAACATATAAAGCATTTAGACGACGTTTTCCAAATACTGAAGAGATATCGTATGAGGTTGAACCCCCTTAAATGCGTTTTTATTGTAGCCTTTAGGAAGTTCATGGGCTACATCATAAATCGAAGGGGGATAGAGGCCAACCCGAAAAAGATTAGGGCTTTGGTTGAAATGAGATCACCACAAAAGCCCAAGGAAGTGTAACGGCTCAATACAAGTTTAGTTCCATCAATCAAAGTTTCAATTTGAAGAAGAAGAAGAAAAGTTAATGCAATGTAAGTGCAAAAATCTTCTTAAAAAATATATATGTCTTTCAATGAATAATTTGTGATAAATTAAGCACTAAGAGAGAAATCAAAAACTTTGATGAATATGATGTTTACAAGTTTGATTCAATCAAAGTTTCTATATAAAGAAATTTAAAAAGTTTATACAATATAAATGTAAATATCTTCTTCAAAAATATATCTCTTTTAAAATTGAGATAGATAAATTAAGCAAAGAAAAATGAGAAATTTTGATGAGAGAAATGATTCAAAAAAATTTGATTCAACAATCAAAATTTTTGTTATAAAGAAATAAATGAAATGAATTTAAAAATGTAAGTACAAATAAGATATTTTACAAATATGTTTCACAAGAAAGCTCTTTTCTAGTTGTTATAATGAATGCAAAGTGAAGTATTATTTATAACAATCAAAACGCAATAAATTCTGCCCAAACGAACGACCATCCAGATGTCTAACTAGTTGTTGCGGTCAGAATGGTTAAAAAGGTAATCGTTGGGGATGAACCGAACGTCCGGTTCATCCATCCGGACGTCTGGATTGACACAAGTTTTTTCTGTCAAATCGGACGGTCCAGTTGGTCTGGTTGACCGTTGGCTTTTTTTAAAGGAGATATGATCTAAGTTCAAGTATCACTTTGAAAAATCAATCTTACTTTTGATCAAAAATATTTTATGCAAGTGATATGAAAATAACTTTTTGTGCACAAAATGATTTTTGAGTTATTGTCATTCATTACTAAAGATCAGAGTGTTATACTTATTGATATGAAAATAATATTGTGAATAAAATGATTTTTGAGCTATTTTCATTCAATACTAAAGATCAAAGTGTTACACCTTTAGACACGACCTAAAAAGTCTAGTCTTTGATCTTGTTTCGAAGTTCTTCCCCGTCGGCTCCTAAACTCTTGATCTTATCTTGCTTGACATTTGCTTTTAATGCTTTCGATATTGACCTTCTTCATGGGCCTTATTTGATGGTCTTGATTTTGATCTTTTTAAACTCTCGTCTTGAATTATTTGACTTGAATGCTTAACTTTCACTTTGATCTTCATTTCAAGTCCGATTTATGTTGACCTTCTTTATGAACTCGATTTGATAGTCTTGATTTTGATCTTTTAAGCTCTCGTCTCGAATGATTTGACTTGATTGCTTAATTTTCATTTTGATCTTCATTTCGAGTCCGATTTATGATGTGTTGATTTTGGCAATGCTGGATTAATTTTAATATTGAACTATCATCGCTCAAAATCAATTATTAGAAACAACATTAATCTTATTTGTTATGATCAAAACATTAAGGATGAAATCAACCATAGATCAACAAGTAAGGGGCCTCATGATTTCGAAGCGGTTAAGGTCACAGCCTTGATGCCTTAAGCAAGTGCATTTTACACCTTGAGTCACGTTCGGCGTTTGTAGTCAAATCCCTAATAATCCTCCTCGACAAGGTGTGGGGAGGTCACAAACCTATGATGGCTATTATGTGACATATTTGAGCTTGACATGTGAATAGTTGAAGATGAAGTCACTTGTCAGCATTCAAAGGGCCCCATTTGCATCTCTTTTTCCTATAAATACTCACACATTGTCCCAATTAAAGATAATGAAGAAATGTGTATTCTCGTTATTGAAATATAAACTCGACTCCTTTCTTCATATTTCTCTCTCACTCGTGTCTTTATCCATATTTTTACTTAAGCATTGGAATGCACATGGTCGTAGCCTCTCCCTTTTATCCTTGGAAGCCATATTCTGTTCCTTCAACATATGTCCAAGTGTATTGGTAACATACATATGGAGGGGACATGAGTTGGGATATGTTGATGCTTCAGTCCCATCCCGATGAAGCTCAACAAATTGGCACTTTCAGTGAGAAACCATACTTTAAACTAAGAGTGGAAACAAGTGTAAAACGCCTACCAAAACCCACTAGCTACCCCTTGGGCTATGATCGTCTGCAGCTGGCATCGTAGATCCTAATTCTCATCTGCAATATCACCTCATTCATGGGCATCCCAAATCCGGAGCTATCCTCGATCTCAATCTCTGTAGCATATCGGCAAGTACGTTTTTGAAGCTCTGATATCAAACTAAGGAATAAAATACACGACTACGAAATATGGGTGATCTCATATTCAACGATACGACAAATGCCAAAACTGAATCGAGAAAATCGGAGAAGTAACCTATTACAATTCTTTCTTTCATTAAATTCAATTAAAAGCAAGAAGACTTTGTTGTTTGGCGCCCCTTAAATGAAACACCTTGGTCACCAAATTTTTTAGAAAATATAATTTAGGTCCAAATTAAATAAAATAGCATAATTAGCTAAATGATTTTATGTATTATATTCCACCAATAGATTGCTTAGCAAAAGCCACTATAGGCTCTCGTTTTCAATTTCTTAAAGACAAATTCAATGTTGTCCAAACCCCATATCATAAAGGGGGGATGTGAGAAAAGCAGGCCTTACAGTATCCCAAGCCACAATGCAAAAACATAGCAGCCAAGTCCAGCCAATTGTTCCTTTAGATAAATTTGTTAAATCATGAATGTATTAATATTATTCCTTTTTCTCTTTCATTATTGGCTAAAATATTTTATATTGAATTGATATGCTGAAGGAATGACATAAATTGAACTAGGAAAAACATTTTACATTTTTGAAAGACAAAAGTAATCAAAATTCTATGTCTCTCTGTTCCAGAATGAAACTTTCAGGGATAGAAAAGCTTAGCAAATAAAAGCTCATTCCAAGTATCTTGCAAACCAGGTAAACACCAGTGTACGCAGTCAGCATAGCTCGCTGGATTAGCCAATTGTTCTGGGGTTAAAGGGTTCCACTGCTTCTTGTAAATTGACGTGTGTGCATCTTTTCGATAACTTGAGAGCTTTGTGATGTTGAGGAATGTAATGGGAACCTTTGTTTTGCTGAAAACTTCGCCTATTACACGCATTACGCCCTTTCGACAGTCTGATCCCCAGTATTCTTCATCTTCTATTAGGGTTGTTTCATTGTAACAGTTGCCACGCGGATCACCACCCCAATCAATGCTCCTGCAGAACACCAATCGTTAGTAAAAAATCTTAAGTCTAAAATAGAGATCTGCTAAAAATTATGATTTAAAATAAGATGTCTGATAGGAGAAAGAATTAAGCTCCTTGTGCAGATGAAATGTATACATGTGACAATACTGTATTGACTGGTTGAACGATATTTTTTGTTTGACAGCCAATTAAATTTTGACAGTTGGCAATCTGTCAAGAAAATTGTCAACGAGCCCTATACAATAGCAAGATTGAGAAAGAATGGGGGGATAATTCTGGAGAGGGCATAACTCTATGATCTCGGTGTGTGCTGGGGTGTTTTTATTTGGTTTTGCATATTATGACACTCGTAATTTGGATGAGGGTTCAAATAGCTAACAACCAATGTATATGAAAAATTGTTTATACTCACTTTCCATGGGAAGGTGACATGCTGGTGAAAAAGACTCGTGTTTTGTTACGTTCCATATTTTTCTTAACCCATCTCAACATGATTTTCATTGCCATACGATAAGCATCTTCCGTTGGCAACTCCACTATGTCTTTCTCTTCATCATCAAAAGATCCATGCCTGTAAAGAAAAGTAAATTTCATTAAATTATAAAGGCAGAAGGCTGAGAGGAGCCATAATTTGATATGAAGGGGAGTGAGAATTTGTTACAGTATCTTGAACTGTAGGCCTGTCATCCACCATAGATAAGTGTTGAACACAATNTGTTTATACTCACTTTCCATGGGAAGGTGACATGCTGGTGAAAAAGACTCGTGTTTTGTTACGTTCCATATTTTTCTTAACCCATCTCAACATGATTTTCATTGCCATACGATAAGCATCTTCCGTTGGCAACTCCACTATGTCTTTCTCTTCATCATCAAAAGATCCATGCCTGTAAAGAAAAGTAAATTTCATTAAATTATAAAGGCAGAAGGCTGAGAGGAGCCATAATTTGATATGAAGGGGAGTGAGAATTTGTTACAGTATCTTGAACTGTAGGCCTGTCATCCACCATAGATAAGTGTTGAACACAATAATATCTGCTCCTTTCCAGTGTTTACCATGCTTATTGATTGAACCTTTTCGAACAATTCTGTCACTTATTCTGTGAACGTCAGCATCATCTGCGTTTGATTCGAGTAGAAATGGTGCCCAATAGAACTCAATGGTAGCGTTGTATTCCTAACGATATTAAAGCAAGATTGCTAACCACGACTAGACGAAAAATAGACTCTTTTATGTAAATAAGAAAGACCCTTGGGGCTTGGTAGGGACACCTACCAGCATAGTAAGAATTGAGTACGAGTACCTTGGCTGTAAAAACAGTGAGAGAACCAAAAGCTTTCATGGATTTGGCATGTTTAGGAATGGATCTGTGAAGAAGACAGACCATGGAAACAAACTGGCCCCGGTTTAAAGAATCGCCAATGAACATCATTCTTTTTCCTCGAAGAGTTTCAAGCATCAATGTAGCATTGAAACTGCAAAAGTTTTCATGATTA